>MU685090.1:0-36879 GCA_026770625.1 Nicotiana glauca | reverse complement strand
CCTACATTACAACCAAATAAAGTCCTAATTGATCCAAGATTGAATGAACTCGATTAGTGGAGTAGTACACTACGGACAAGCTTATGGTGCATCTTTGTTGCATGTGAATATTATTTAGAGTGAGCGAATTTTGCTTCTATGTCATTACCATTATATCTTTGGAACTACTCTCTTGTGTGTTGTGAGGGCATGTGATTTACAAAGGAAAGGTGAGTTTTGACTGTTGTATAGGGTGGTTTGAGTAAGCATAAATATGCAGGGTACGGAAAACTTGATTGTTGAAGCATGAGTAGCTCATTACTAGATATGATAATTGTATAATGTTCATGGTGTAAGTTGTTGAAAGCAAAATATAAGGGATGATTTTTATGAGTGTAGTGAATTGCTCGAGGACTAGCAATGATTTAAGTGTGGGTTGTTGATAGTATGCGATATAGTCGTCATTTATGTTGTAGATACCCACGCTTTGTTGTTGTTTTTGTTATGAAAGTATCGGTTAAATGTGTGAATTGATGCTATTTTATTTCGCAGGGAACGTATGATAGTGCAAGACTAAAATGGAGTGTTTGGAGGCAAGAACNGCTTATTTTTGGAGTTATTTTTGGCAAGAGAAACAAGTGTGAGAGATCACCAAACACCATTACTTTTTATTCTTCTTATTTTCTTTCAATTTATGCGCATGAATTCTTTAGATATTGTGTTACCCAATATCATGAGTAGCTAATTTCTTAATCTAAGGTTTTGATGGAACCCGTTGGGAATTACTTGGTTGTTTTATCATTATAATTAGGTTTTGTTGTTAAATTTCTAATTGTTCATATGCGTTTTGATTGTGGAATAGTTGAAAGGGCCCTCAATTATCCGTTCCTATTTAGTGTGTATCTTCTTGAGAGAGAGTGAATATTTAGGTGATTATATGAACAACATCACTCCCGGAGTATAGACGAGAGTCATAACCGAGGGTTTAGGGGTTGGATTAGAGATAACGAAATCCCGGGTGCAATCTAAGTGAACTGTATTGTAATATTAACTAATGTAACTTGAGAGAGTGCGTTTAGTAGATTATTGTAACTGCTTGAGAAAGAATTATGATATATTGAGAGTTCATGATTGTTAGAGATAGATAAAATCGAATTATAAGAAATATACAACCAAGGAAAGAACCAACGGGGGAAATCAATACCTTAGACCTTCTTAACATTATTTACACAGTAATTATAGTTATTTTTCAGTCCATATTCATTTTAGTCGTAGTTGTTAGATAATCAATCACTGTGAAACCAAAAGTTTGAGGAAACAGGTTGTGGGAATTGAGTAAATTGACGGTGATAATTGGTGGGTTAATTCTCTGTGGTTCGACTCTGGGCTATAATACTCAGATTATATTTGCAACGCCCGCATAGTCTTTTGTGAGACTCACTTGAGCATGATCAGGAGATGCAAACGTTATCACTTCAATTCCCAAATTCATTCAATTAGGGCAAATCACAAAGATGTTGAGGCAAGTCGGAAATCGAATTTTGTGGCTAGGGCAACAATCATCAGTGAGTCGAGGCATTTTGCGGTGCTTATATCATGAAAGAGTGGTGGACCATTTGTATTGGTGAAAATTAGACTCGCCATGTGGGTCTATTAAATGGCGACACGTGTCAGCAAAGTTTGAAGAAAAGTGAAGAATGACATGTAAAGATGATATGTGAAACACCCCAGGACCGAACATACCATGCCTATTAGCCTCAGAACTGATCATCATGAAATAGCCCAGATCAAGTGCGGGAGAATATCTCATAATTACAAATGAGGAAGAAATCAATTAATCCCGGATTATATGGGATTTACCATTATTACACCATCAGTTACATATCAATTATTAATAAATGCAATAAATGATTGTAACGGTCAGAACAAGGCAATCATACAAGATTGACTCAATAGGCACGAGATTGACTCAACAGGCACGGGATTGACTCAACATGCACGGAATTAACTCATCAGTTATGGAATTAACTAATCAGTTACGAAATTAACTCATCAGTTATAGAATTCCAGCATTTACAGAGCTGTTACAAGTCTTTCAAAAGTAATGGATGAATTGAGTAAATGCTCATAATGGACACATAATTCAAGGAGAATGGTTACTTAGATTTAATCCTATAAATAGACATATTTTTACCACCACGAGGGGGATCTAATTTTCTTCTTTACAATTCTATACATGGTATTGCTCTCAAGTTAGCAATAGTTCGGCCCTTCAAGCTCTGTTCGGCTCATTATCCTATCAAGGATCATTCAATAAGAATTCTTTCTTCTCTGCTTTATATTTATTATAGTATGTATCATTGAATTTATTTTCCACTTCTCTATCACATTGTATTAATAAAATTTTATATCTTTCGGATTGAATCGGTTTCTTGTTGCCCGTTATATAAAATTATTGCTTTAACCTTGAAAACTATTTTTTGGGTTAAACAGTTTGGTTCCGTTACCGGGAACTCAAGCAAATTTGTTATTCATCCAAAGATTGTAACAATTTTTGTTAATATTCGCTTGTTTTCAGTTTAAACCTTCATCATCGCCGAAATTTGCCAATCAACACAGTTGAGGACAACCAAGTTGGAGATGGCTTTACCATGCAAAATAAAAAGGGAAGAATAGCCATGATAATAATATGTAAGCAGCAAGCAGAGAAAAATATAAAATGTACATCGATATATTGTACCGCAACTATCAGTACCAGAACTGATTATAACGAATTTGTATGAAATAATTCCGGAACATGAGGTTCAGATACACCAGGATCGAAAACCAAACCGAGGTGATTCCGGATCTAATTGAAGGAGTTAGAAGAATAACGTCGGACCTTCCCGGAACTGAGGAGCAAAATTTAAATTCGATATATACAAAGCTTTGAATAAAGGAAGACACGTTCATTCAACTAAAGGTCAAAAACAGGTCCGGAGATCAAACATATGTGATTCTTGGGTGATCCGAATTTAAATGCAAAAATCTAAAAAACAGGTCCGCGCAAAGAGATACGAGATTTTCTTCACGGGTTGGAAAAGATCCAGATCTACCCGAACAGGTAAGGAATTACCTTGCTAAATTATAAAATTTCATAGGAGAAGAATGAAGATTAGGAGGAACATGGGTAAAACACCCACGAGATTGCTTATAAAGATACCACACCTAACAACTGAAAAATAAGAGATAGCTACGGGATGGAATAAACCACTAGGAAGGAAGGTTCATTAATAACCTTGGACAATTATATAAATATTTTCCGAAGCAATCATTGAACCGAAAGCATCAGAAGCCACGAGGTCAAATGCTGAAGAACTAGAAATTTTCATTGACTTCCCAAATATGAAGGTTTACGTTGGTCGTGACTCGACACCAAATTTAAAGGTAATTTTTATATGTTAACAAAAATTACTTTGCTTGCCTCCATGCTAACATAATAGGTGTACCACCGGAGGTAAATGTTTATATGCTCAATATTGACAATAATTCGGTCAAGCAAAAGAAGAAACTAGAGTCAAATAATAAAAGATAAAGTTACAAAACTTCGAAAGATCGGTTTAGTACGAAAAGTCGAATCATTCGAACTTGCTATCTAACAACAATGCATCATTACTTTCAAAATTTCGAGGAGAAAGATGATTGCAGCTACACCAAGTTGTCTCCGATGTCTCGATAAATGCAAATTTTAATTCAAGAAGATAAAGGTACACATTCTCCTATCTATTATAAAATGCTCTTAGATATGGAAATTACATATCTATATTTTGATAAGTTGGCATTAATTGTAGTTACCCTAAATCTAAGATTTTATTTTCAATGTCATTCAATTCCCGTAGTCACTATATTTTCATTGCGCAAAATTTTGCATAAACATGAACTGTCAGGAAGGCTAACTAAATGAGTAGTCAAACTAAGTGAATATGATATTGTTTATCAGTCACGTATGACTATAAAATCACAAATTTAGCAGATTTCATGATTAATCTTAGCTCGAATATATTACCCGAACATATTATTTCTGAGATAATTCTCGGGATCTGGACCTTCTACACAATTAGGTCCAAAAATACTAAACTTCTCGAGTTAGGGACAATGCTTAATGCCTATTAGGGAAAGTAGTTAGATAATTCATAAAAGTTATTTTATTACTAACAACAAAGCTGAGTATGAAGCATATGTTACAGGGCTTAAATTAGCTTGGGGACTCAGAGAAAAAATATTAATCCAAAAAAACTATGCAGCCCAAGAAAATCGAGCTAGATGTACTAGTCTCGGATCTATTGCTGATATCACTGACTTCGAAAGCAACGCCAGGCAATTATTGAGAAATATCGTTTCTGGATCAAACAATCTCGGGATTGATCCATCTCTTATTTAGGCGATCCCTGATCTATCATCAATTAGAATGAAAATGAGGTAAGCCTGACTAATTTAATTTGAATTGGCATAATAAATTCATTTATTACTTGCAGAATAGGACTTTACCCAAAGGCAAGCATGCTCTCGATAACTCTGAGTGTGTCTCATCCTGTACTGCTTGCCTTGTTGAAGGAGAATTATATTTGAGAATATTCAAGGGTCCAAAAGCTAAAATTCCACATGGTCCAAACAAACAAAATATATGATGGGAGAAATTTATAAAGAAAGCAGTGAAAATTACTCCGGTGATAAGGCTTTAAATCAAAACTCATCAAAGTTAGTATGAATAGCTCAAATCAAGATATGGCATGATTCTCGACAACATTTTGGAACCTCTGTAGTTCCCGACCAGAGTACAAAATAGTTGATAAAAGAAGCTTCAGTACCGTCCCTATGTTGGAACTGGACCATTTGAAAGTCCATGAATATCGAAACTAACTATCCTACTGGGGACTATTAAACTGCAGACTATCAAATTATGATTCCAGTGTTTGAGTTCTCATACCTCAAAACTCAAACAATAGGAAGATTACTTATACTTGAAGATTAGTCAATTTGACTTGACATTATAAGAAGTGATACAAGCAACTGATTTCCTTGGGAGATAAAATTTCTAAGAGTATTCCGACATTAATTACGAGCTCAACTCAGTTAGTTGTATTACTCATATCAAGCATAAACACTTTAAACAGTGTTGAATGAGTTCTTCAAAAATACGTATACTACACGTACACAAAAAGGATCGAGAACTCCATGGCAGAGTCAAGAATCTCACGATAAAAAACGAGAGTTTTATATCTAAGTCAAGATAAAGGTATGCAAATATGCCACCAGAATAAAGTTCACTTTGAACAAACACGCAACTTATATTCGGTCCAACAACGACCATTTAAGCTAAATATATAAGCCTTTCTTAATGGCTAATTGTATTATGACTCAGATCAATTATCCCGTAAATCTGAAATATTATTTCGGACATGTGTCCCTCTCTACTTGGAAGTATGTTCATATACTCCAATTTAGATTCAAAATCTAATCAGATTAAATGTCTCTTCAGGACAAATCTACTAAGATATATATTTATTTGAGATCAATACTCCCTCAAACTCAACGTCTTACCGGAATCAATACTTCCGTAAATCTTAATGAGGTCAATACTCTTGTAAATTCTACCAGGATTAATTATCCCTCAGACTAAAAGTCTACTCGGATCAATCGATCCTATTTTACGCCCGAATAAAACGGGGACGTCCGATTCATAGCATTTAAAGTATATAAAAGAACTCTCTTTTATTTAAAAGTTAGACACCAAAAGGTGCAACTTTAGACGTCGCACAAGTAATGATGCATCCAAATATATATTTTAAGTCTAAAAGACTAAGTATGAGCACTCAAATAATTTTGTAAAGTGCCAAGAAAAATTTGTACACGGATAAATTCTCTAAAAAATCAAATGATAATATTAGACCCGAAAGATATAAGGAACACTGTATTATTCCCGGTCTAGGTTACAACCTTTTAATAAAAAAAAGGATTAAGCAGTCATCATCTAAATATATACCTCCGAGTCCCGTATGTGTTTACTTTTCAGAAAATGGACCACATGGAAGGAGTAATTAAATGGTCGAGATTTCATACTTCAAAGCTCTAACACTTGGGGGACTGTATATATGGAAGGCAAAGAAGACTAGAAAAATCAAAATTCAAGTCAAGCATAAGGTCTACCCAACAAATCGAAAGTTAAGAGCAAAATCACAAGCCAAAAACACAAGCCTGACTCGAAAACCTTTGAAAACATATTCATAAATATAAACGAATGTTTCAAAAAAGGTTAAAGGTAAAATATTAGTTACGGATAAAAAATGCATATCTTTGTACTTACTCAAAAACCGTTGGAACGGAAAACAGTTACGGATGAAAAAGCATTATCCTTGTATTCATTTGAAAACTATTATCAATAAAAATAGTTATGGGTAAAAATTCATACACCCTTATATTCATTTGAAAACTGTTATTTATAAAAATAGTTATGGATAAAAATTCATACCCATATATTTAAAACTATTGTAAGCAAAAATAGTTATCCCCTTGTACTAATTCAAAAAAAACTGTTGCAAAAGAAAAACAGTTACGAGTGCAAGCTTATATCAAATCTGTTAAAAGAAAAAACAGTTGTAAAATGAGTTATAGATGATACACAAACACATGTGAAATGTTATGAAAGTTCAATGTAATCACTTTCTCTAAAACACTGTTAAAGAAAAATATGTGAAATTTCCTATCTCTCTTTTGTATATTTACACCATTATGAAGTTGAGACGTCTTCTTCATTAAGTGTCGTTCATAAAATGGCCCTCTTTTATAATTCATGCTTATTCAAAAAAGTCACGGAGCATTAAAGTATTTTTAATGCAAAGTTGAAGGGTAAACGAAAACCCAAACATTAAAATAGGCAGAAAATAAAGCTGAAATATATATATCAAACTTTGCAAACATAAGGTAAAGATTTGTCTTCAAACCCCGAAACAAGACATGGGAGATTATTGACGAAAGGAACATAAGCAGTGGAGTTATCATCTGAATCTCTAAGTTCTGCACTCTTTTTTCTTTCGTCCAGTTTTTGTCCCTATTGGATCTTTCTGGCAAGGTTTTTAATGAGGCAGAGGCAAAGATGAAAAGGATAAAATCTTTCACTTCCCGGTCACATCATAGTCAGTAACAGAAAAGTGGGGGGACTATCTGTATTGGTGAAAATTAGACTCGCCATGTGGGTCTATTAAATGGCAACACGTATCAATAAATTTTGAAGAAAAGTAAAGAATGACATGTAAAGATGATATGTGAAACACTCCCGGGACCGAACATACCGTGCCTGTTAGCCTCCGAACTGATCATCATGAAATAGCCCAGATCAAGTGCGGGAGAATATCTCATAATTACAAATGAGGAAGGAATCAATTAATCCCGGACAATATAGGATTTACTATCATTACACCATCAGTTACAAATCAATTATTAATAAATGCAATAAATGATTGTAACGGTCAGAACAAGACAATCAATTACAAGATTGACTCAACATGCACAAGATTGTCTCAACAGGCACATGATTGACTCAACAGGCACGGGATTGACTCATCGGTTGCAGAATTAACTCATCAGTTATGGAATTAACTCATCAGTTACGAAAATTAACTTATCAATTACGGAATTCCAGCATTTACACAGCTGTTACAAGTCTTTCAAAAGTGATGGATGAATTGAGTAAATGCTCATAATGGACACATTCAAGGAGAATGGTTACTTAGATTTAATCCTATAACTAGACATATTTTTACCACCATGAGGGGGATCTAATTTTCTTCTTTACAATTCTATACATAGTATTGCTCTCAAGTTAGAAATAGTTAGGCCCTTCAAGCTCTGTTCGGCTCATTATCCTATCAAGGATAATTCAATAAGAATTCTTTCTTCTCTGCTTTATTTTTATTATATTATCTATCATTGAATTTATTTTTCACTTCTCTGTCACGTTGTATTAATAAAATTTTATATCTTTCGGATTGAATCGGTTGCTTGTGGCCCGTCATATAAAATTATTGCTTTGACCTTAAAAACTATTAGAAAAAGAAGTCAGGGGTGCTTCATTAGAAACTGGGCCTAAGCCTTCACTACCAAACTCGCTGATAAAAATCTGCTCAATAGAGTCATGAGCAGTAGCGGGAGCAACATCATCATCAGGAATCACAATCGGGGCCTCAGTAAACTCAACAAAAGGAAAAGAACTGGAGGGGATGCCTCTGCTTCATCATCATAAATAATGCGCCTACGGGCCCGTGGCCTTGTCACCAAGAAACCCCCGTCTTCTTCCTCTTCAGAGTCTTGGTCAACAACGGCTTTTCGCTTCGATGAAGAACCCGAGACTATTTATTGGGCCTTTTCCGAAGAGATATGACAAGCCGCGTCGTCCTCAGCAGTAACTCCTCTAACAACAAATCATAATAGAAAGAAGGATTGAAATAAGTTCAAGGGAAAAACAATATGTAAAATAAAGCAAAATAAAAACTCTCACCATGAGTTTTTACTTTCCACCCAAATCGCTGAGAAAGGGTTTTCTAGGATCTACCATCCATTGGTGTAATAGTCAAAAGCTTTTCTACCCAATCACGGAAATTGAGAACATCTTCCACAACTCCCGTGATTTTTGGAAAAAAAAAATCAAAATTTGAAAAATCAATAATTGAAGAAAAAGTTACGAGAGAGTTAAAAAACTCAAGTGCAAAATTTCACTTCTCAGGGAAGGGAATGTTTTCCTCACCCACCAAACCAACAGTGGGAGCAGGAACAAAGTGAGCATACCAGTCATGATCTCTATCATCTTCAGGGCTAACTAAAACTCTTTTACTCTTAGCTACTAGTGTAAAAACACCATTACAGAAAAGCCTATGGGAGTAAAGATGAATCAGATAAGAGAAAGTAAAAGGCACCTTAGCTAAATTGGTTAAATGCCTCAAACAGGCAACAACCCTCCATATTATTGGGCCAATTTGACCTAAGCAAATGTTAAAGAAACAACACAACTCGAGAATAACTGGGTCAATAGCAGGTCTGAATCCTAACGTGAAGGGATATGTATAGGCGAAGGAAAATCCAATTAAGTAAGAAGTAATTCTTTGATTCGGATTAGGAACAATGATAGGGAAGTCATTACTCCATTGGAAATCTCTACGAACTAAAGGAATCAAACCTACTATAGGTTGAGTCGGGTAAATATCAGCACGATCTAAAGAAGATACCTGATTTCTAAGAGACTCTCTATCGTTATAAAAAGATAGTTCCGCAGGAACTATCTCCTCTACTGTGGGTTCATGTAGAGGTTCAGAAGAATCCTTACCCCTAGAAGAAGATCTCTGTGAAGGGGAACCTCTAGTTCTAGAAAAAGGACCAGAACCAGGTGAAGGAACAGAAGAACCACGTGCAGAAGAAGATCCTAAATTACGGAGTCTACCTCCTATTCTGCTCCTACTAGGGGCGTTAGGGAAGCTATCAACTATGGAGGCCTTTCTAGGGTTAAGGTTTGATGAAGACATGATAATACGAGGAAGAAGCAAACAGAGATTTGAGAAATTGAATGTTCTGAAAACTTTGTATGGTAAAGACAAAGAAGAAAGTTATATTTATACTGAGAAGCAACGGTCAAAGGAAAAAGCATAATGATGGAAGGGTCATAATGATAACTGATGCTTCGTGAATAATGCAACTATGAAAAAGCCTTAAAAAGTGCTGCAAAACTGCAGAACCCATGAAAAGGGTGACACGTGTGGAGAACATTAAATGAAAGTGACAATTGAAGCGTCAAAACTGTCATAGCATTAATTGTGACAAAAAATCCCGCTTTAATGAAATTCCACTTCCCAAATATTCAATCGATGAATAAATGGCAAGTTGGGGGACTATCTATATTGGAAAAAATTGAGTATACATATTAAAGCGATATAAAGATGATGTGCCATGACACGTAGATTGATAAAAAAGTTATGATTGGTAAAGAGGCACGAATTGCAACAGATACGAGTAGAGGCATAGAAAGAGGCACGAGTGAGTACTCAAAAGACCCAACGCCTATATCTATTTAAGTTCGAGAATTAAGGGGAATGAACCTGACAATATAGAGGAGTATAGATACAGTATTTAATGAGCCTTAAATACTAAAAACGTTAGAGAATCTGTATTGAATACAATGATTATGTAACGTAGAATTTAAAGTCTTTTAATGTCTATAATGGCCTTATCATAAAAAAGGCAAAACACATATCCCCAAAATAGCTATAAAAAGGAGAGAATAAATCAATTGTAGGGACACGAGACACTATCTGAATATACTGATTTATTTTGTTTTTTCTGATTATTTTGATCATCAAACTTATTTTTTATTCTTCGATTATCAGTAACCCGAGTTCTTTTAAAATTATAGCTTTGACTGAAATTCTATTTTTTGGTTAAACACCATTACAATAATCCCCGAAATGTTGGGTCCTTTTACAATAACGTCCCACCATTGGTAAGGGTCTTGTTGGAGCTCCGACTTGCAAAATTTCAAATTAAAGTTGATGATAAAACAGGAACTGATTGGTCTTGTCGGAGCTCCGATTTCATGAGCTTTAGTTGTGGCTCTGCTATTGCGTCCTCCATAGTAGCAACTGATTGGTTAAAAAAATAGATGGGGGAGTCCATAAAAAATACGAAAATAGCGAAGCATCTCCCTTCTGCCTGTTAAATTGCACTGCAGCATGCTTGCATAGGATGCAATTAAGGTTTCTGTGAAGGATGATGAGTCGAAGAAGGTAAAGTTCAGTGACAAGGCAGAGAATCCGTGAATGGTAAAAGATGCTCATACTTGGTATAGTAGTTGAAGAAATAAAAAGGCTTCCGGCAACGAATGAATTTTCATATATGTAAATTGGCTCTATATCTGTTTGGATATGGAGAAGGAGAAGAAGAAGAAGAAGTAAGAAGGGGAAGAATTGCAGCGTTGGATTTGGGAAAAAGCTGGAAAAAAAAAAGATTGGGTGGGGGGGGGGTGGGGGTGGAGTGGGGGTGGGGTGATTAATTAAAGCTATTTTCTTATTTTACCTTTTTCAAATGCACGTGTTATTTTATAATTGGTTCATTTTACACGTCAGAGCGATTGTGTTTCACGCTTGTAATATGTTAGACTCCAGTGTCCACGAGGTCACATTTTTGTAGAGAAAAAGTGTCTAATTGGTAATAAGGTCAGTTAAGGTGTTCATTTGATCGTTGTGGACAACTTAGAGAGACGTTTATGTATTTCCGCCTAATTTAAAACGTGTGATTGCTCTACCTTAAACATCTGATTTTGAAAAGATATTATATATGTCCGGTGGTCATGTTTGGACATAAGGGGATATGACAAAAGCTATATGTGCAAGGAAATGGAAGATCCCATTGTGTCTTTCAATGTTAAGGAAATGTGTGGGGATTGCTTGGAATTATATATACAGGAATCCAATCTTGATCTCTGGGTTTTTTGTTTTAAAATTCACTTATTTTGGTCAATGAGTTTTGTTGTTTTTTTATCCTTTCTTGATCACATTCCATTTCCTCGGGAATTTCAACATTTGCTTTGTTCATATGGCCGTTCTTGTTGCTTCTCCAATATGAATTACGTTTTCAATCCCATTTTCAATTGAAGGTTTAATTTCTTGTCTCTTCATTTGCTTTCCTTTCAATGTCGTTTTTATGGTCAAGCAATCTTTAAAACAAACATATTAGTCCCACATGATCTTCGTTTGACAACTTTTAAAAGCCATTACTGTAATTTGTATAGTTTAATTTATAATCGTATATGGCTTAGTTCAAATTGAAACTTGGATGACAATTAAGAAGAAACAATTCAATGAGTATAACGAGCATTAAAAATTAGTATAACATATGGCTTAGTTGGATTGAACTTGTTTAAGTACAGAGTAGTTGCCAAATACAAACAAGGAAAGTATAATTTGATACCCAACATTTAATATTGAATTCTTTCATACTAGTTGGATGGATGGAAATGAGTTAATATGGTGAAGAACGGGAGTGTTCAAAGTTTCAAACCCAACTGGAAAATCGTACCAAATCGAAAAGTCAAATCAAATCGATTAAAAACTTGATTAGGTTTGGTATTAAGTAAAAATATCCGAACCAAACCGACATATAAATATATAATTTTTATATATACTTAATTTTAAGATTTTATATAGAATTTTCTTCGACCAATATCTAGAATTATTTGGGATCCTCTCATGAGATGTAATATTTAATAGAACTATGAAGTACATCTATCGTTAGTTACTTTAAATAATGGGTTGTACCATCAATTTCTTATCAGGTGTTATTGAAATGCATCAATCTCTTTGTTTTCATATTCATATGTCAAGATCTGTTAATTTCTTATATTTTTTTCGGATTTGAAATGGTATTTCGATAATTTTAGAAGTAAATAGAACATATCATTATTTAGGTTTCATACTAATCTTTATGTTTAATTATTAAATTTAGTTAACTTTGAAAGCGTACATCAACAAAAAATTATTGTTAGACGACTAAGAAAATAATTATCATATTTTACTAAAAAAAAATTCTCCGATAAGAATATATTAGTAGATCATATGATTGTAAGTTTTTTCGATTTTTATTAAACATATATTCACTTATCAAAATTTTATCTATAACTTTAACAAAGTAAGATTGAAATAATATTCATGTAACAAAAAAACCGACAAAACAAAACTGTATAGGAAAAAATATGATATGACACGTGGTCACCTAAAGGAAGGACACGTGGAACCCAAGCGGAGATGGTCACCGAAAGCAACTATTTTGTTTGTCGCCGGGAGAGAATATTCATAAAGGTGTATTAAATGATTTGCGTCAGGTAGTATTTAATAGAGAATATTCTGCAACATTAAGAACGGCAGCCCGTTACAAGGAATTTGACATTTATTTTTACCCTTATACCTTTATCAATGACCCTCTTAATTGATACTAAAGGAGGACACGATCCTAGGACCTCCTTTCCAAGACATAGCTATAAATAGAGAGCTCAGTTATCATTGTAAATGACACAAATTTTCTTGCAAACTAGTACTATATTCTATATAAAGATTAATATCATTTACTTTCTTGCTTTTGATCTCATCATTGCTGCACCCGAAAATCTTGTTCGCCGAATCGTTATTTCTGCTATTTTACCTATTTTCTAAGGCTAAGTATCATATTATTCTTCAATTGCTTTATTATTTTCAGATCAAATTAGTTCACCTGTCTAGAAATTACGTATAAATTTAACTATACCATTTTATGGGTAAACAGTTTGGCGCCCACTGTGGGGCCTAGACAGCCGTGTAATTAGATTGATCCTTGTCTTTTTTACTAATGCGCTTTGATTGTTTTGTCTTAGAAAAGAAAAACCATAAGAAATGGAAGATGACGCCGTTAATAACATGCATAACTCCGAGATTCAAGGAGATCAGCCTCACTTTGAGAATTCAGTTAGTGATACTCATGATGATAGAATGATGTCACACTGGTCCATAACAGGCAGTATCCTCGACATGTTCGGGAGGCAAATCCCGATGATATTGATGAGGAACATGTTTTTGACACGGTAAGAGTTCTAAAAGAGCAATATGCGCTCATTCTAGGTCATCTCACGCGGCAGGATAAGGTTATGACAGAGTTGAAGCAAGCACTGTCGGGTGCCTCCAACAATGCAAACAGGCGAGATCCAATTCCTTCTAATGTCCCCACAAATCAAATAGCACAGAGTGTCAGCAACAATACTCCGAGGGGTGAAGTTGGCTTCGACAGGGCTGGGGGAGCGGATCCGGTCTTAACAACGAAAACGATCCTTTCAAGAATGAGCTTTTACGATTTATGAGGGAAGTAAACTCCCGCGTAGACCCAAATCCCGGGTGCGCCACCAATATTGGAAGGCCCGGATTCAAAGAAGTATACTCAATTGTCGTACTAGCCGAGCGCTGCACTAGAGTTGATCCCGAAACAGTTCAAAATGCCTAAGTGCCAAAATATGACGGAACTTCGAATCTGCAGGAGCATATTATGACTTACACGATGTCAGTAAAAGGAATTATTTAGCGCCTCACGAAATTGAATCTGTGTTGCTAAAAATTCGGGGAAACTCTCACGAGAGGAGTGTTGATACCAATTTTGCCCTCACATTTTATAAATATCATGCATACTCTCAAAGTATCATTTTTGTATTATTATCTAATTTACAGGGTCATAAAATACTATAATTTTCCATAATTTTTAAAAATATTAATTTTCTTGCTTTTAAATTACTTAAATATGTATTAATTGCTCATTTAAATTACTTTATGATGACTTAATCATCTAAATTTATTATTTGCATCCACATATATGTTTCATAATATTTTACTTCATTTCATAAAATTATGTTTGTATTTTAAAACTATTTATACGATTTTTGCAATAATAGCCTATGTTCTATGTATAATTATATTTTATTGCATCATGCTAAAATAATATTTTTTATATTTTTATAATGTCAAGTTATCATTCTAAATTATTTTACTGCATAAATGATGCTTTAATTATTATTAGTTTCTTTTATAAATTATTTTAAAAATAATTTTGCATATTTAATTTATAGTCCCAACATAGGGCTAATTTCGAACCAAATTTGTCCCAAATCATTAGCCCAACGCCCCGGCCCAATCCAAATGACCCGTGTGACCAACCTGGTCGCGACCCGTCTAAATGACTCGCTTCGCTTCCCTTTCTATCTTGGCTGTTGATCTCAAATGATCAACGACCCCTAATAAATCAACCCCTTTCCATATATCCCTCCCTTCCAACCTTAAAGACCCATTTCCTCACTTCAACTGCCTCTACTCTCTCTATTACTCTCTGTCTTTTCTCAAACCCTAATAGCTGCCTCCTCAATCTTCTCCAATTTCGGCTCAAATATGGAATCTCTCCACGATTTTTCTTCCATATTTGCTCGATTTCTTCGTTGTTTACATGGTTTTGGTATCACATGATACTTGCCTATCTTTGGCAAGTATGCGGTCCTAAATCAAGCAACCATCTCCAGACCTTCGAGATTTAGACGATATTTCGTCTATATACATCCACTACCAGGCCCTATGTGTCCGATGCAATGAGATTTTACTATTTTGTTCTTCGTTTTAAACTAGGGTTTGTCGTATTTCCCCTAAAATTGATTTTAATTGATTTTGCATGCTATATTTTCCTTATTTGTTTTTTAACCAACTGTATTTCCTTGTTTGGATATTTAATTTTGATGATATATAAACCCCTCCCCAATTTCCCCTTTGGATAAACTCTAATCGCTAAAAACCACTACTGTATTTCTCATTCATTCTTGTCTTACACTATTCTATGGCTCAATATTTTGGCTGGTGGAAAGCCAAAGCCACCGTATTCTGTTAACCTTCCTCTAGTGCAAGCACTGCTCAGGATCTGTTTTGAGGCTCTTGTGAACTCTGAAGCACTGGAGGTTTTGGGGTTTCTTCATCACTCTCCTGGAATTGCTGCTATTCCATAGATTTTGAGTTTCTCATTTTTATTTTTTTGTTTGCAACTGGTTAGTGCCTTAAACCCCCGTAATTCTACTCCTTTCTGTTTGTGCCTATGTTATGTGCATTAGTGTTGTCTGTATTTCTCTTAGTTAATTTCGATATTATGCCATTTCATATACAATTCTGCTTATTTTAGCATCATTCTATAGTTCCATTAGCTTCAAACATGTGCAAGTCTTGATGTTAACTCATATGTGTATAGTTAAGTTGATTCATGACGCCTGCTTGATTCGTAATTGAAACCTAATTGATGGTTGTTGAAATTTGTTTGATTTCTTGCACTGAAACCCCTTTGTGAGACTATGTTCTTTCTCGAAATTGCTCTCTTCATGTTGAATCCTTTATATGCCTAATTTGCTATTTCTCTGCAAGTCATGCCTAATTGCTTAGCCTAAAATGCTAACCTTAATTGTGTCCAACCTGAATGATCATTATGTTACTTATACCTATTGCTTATTCTGAGTTTCACTTCTTACCTTGTTTTGTACTATCATGGTAACTAACTCATGCCCAAAATGTGTTCTAATTCCTATTGAGACATTCATGTCCAACCTATTATCTTTATGGAATTCTCTTGTTAGCTATGATTTTTTCCCATGCTATTTGTAACTCTACCGTGTTCATGACTTGCCCAATCTTGTATTCCTCAGTATCAATTGAGACCTTTAAAGTAGATACCATAACCAACACTTTTCCCATATATGTGACCAACTAGCATAAGGTCTAATGCTTGTCTGATGTGAATGTGACATATTTTGTTCACTATAAGTCTTTTGGTCTTGTAATTGATACTCAGCATATTAAAATTTTCTTATTCTCGGCTAAGTGATTGCTCGAACCTGTTATGTTATGTTGTGTAACGACCCGATCGGTCGTTTTGAGTTCTAGCATATTGTTCAGCAATCTGAGGCCATAAGCAGCTTCATTTCAGGTATTGTGATTTGTACATGTGGTCGGAATTGAATTTTGGGAAGTCCAGAGTTGATTTGGAAGGAGAATTCTTGTTTCGGAAGCTTAAAGTTGAAAGAATGAACTAGGATTGGAATTTTGAGTAAATGACCTCGGAATCAGGATCTGAAGATTCCAACAAGTTCGTATGATGATTTCGGACTTGGACGTATGCCCGGTTCGGGTTTTGGATAACCCGGGAGTATTTTGGCGCCTATTGAGGAAGTTAGCATTTTTAGAAAATTTTTTATAAGTTTGGCTTGAAATGCATTTCAGTCTTATCGATGTCCGTTTGAGATTCTAGGACCGCAAATAGCTCCTTGTGGTAATTCTGGAGTTGGGGGTGCGATCGGAAGGGAATTCGGAGGTTTGTAGGTCATTTTGAAGTCATTGGCTAAAGATAGAAAATTGAAGGTTTTGAGGAGTTTGACCGGAAGTGGACTTTTTGATATCGGGGTCGGGATCCGATTTCGAAAGTTGGTCGAATATGACTTGTGCGCAAAATTTGAGGTCAATCGGACGTGATTTGATGGGTTTAAACATCGAAAGTAGAAGTTTGAAATTCTAAAGTTCATAAAGCTTGGATTGGAGGTCGATTCATGGTTTTAGCATTGTTTGATGTGATTTAAGGCCTCGAGCAAGTCCGTAATATGTTTTGAGACTGGTTAGTGTGATTGGTTGGGTTCCTGAGGGCCTCGGGTAGATTTCGGGTGGTTAACGGATTGAAAATGGGATTTTGGAAGGCTGAGGTTTGCTGGTTGCTATCATAACCGCATCTGCGGTTTTTGGACCGCAGATGCGGCACTTCAACCACAGAAGAGGTTTTGGGCTAGAAGAGAAGGGACCGCAAATGCAGTCATATTTCCGCAGATGCGGGATCGCACCTGCGGTAGAGGGGTCGCAGAAGCGGAAGAGGGGCAGCTGGAGAGGACTGCAGATGCGATCAATATTCCGCAGAAGCGGGACCGCATCTGTGGAAGGGTATGTCGCAGAAGCCAAAAGAGGCGTCCTAGGGAGGACCGCATGTGCGGCACTTTAACCACACCTGCGGAACCGCAGAAGCGGTCAAGGGACCGCAGGGGCGGAAATAGCTGAGGCAGTGAGGTCTTTTAAAATTCGTGGTTGGGTTCATTTCAACCCTATTTTCTTCCATTGGAGCCGATGGGGAGCAACTTTGAGGTGCCATTTTCATCACTCGTCGTGAGGTAAGTAATTTATGCTAGATTTGAGTTAAATACAAAGTTTATACATGGATTTAGGCAAGGAAATTATGGAAAAATTAAGGTTTTGGTGGAAAACCTAGAAATTTACATTTCTTGAAATTTGATCACGATATTGAGTATGGAATTTAGTAGAAATTATATATTTGAGTTCCTAAGGTCATGGGTAATCTTTATCTTCAAAAAATTTCGGATTCCGAGCACGTGGGATCGAGGGCATTTTGGTCAACTTTTCGATCGAAGTTAGGAATTTCTATAAATTAGATTGTAATGAATATTTGAGCATATACTAATGGACTTACATAACCGTTGGCTAGGTTTGGAGCGTGGTGCATCAATTAGAGTTTTCGAAAGCGCGTGGAATGCCGGTTATGGATCTTCGGAGCGAGGTGAGTCTCCTTTCTGACCTTGTAAGAGGGAATTGTCCTCATAGGTGAAATAATTGATTATGTGCTCTTATTTGCAGGGGCTACGTATGCACGAGGTAACGAGAGTCCGTATGTAGCTACTATTATGCTATTGTCCGGGTAGCTAGGACCCAAAAGCATGTTATACTTGGATTATTTATGAACCCATTGATAGCTTGAATTTCTTAAATCACATTGAATTAGTAAGTGAATTTCTAAAAGGATTAAACTTCATTTCTTAAAATTTGTTAAAGGTGAATTGGTTTTATTTGGATAAATATTCCCTGATAAGTTCTTAATTGACTGATTGAACATGTATCACTTTGTGTCCCTGCATCGCATGCATGATTCGCGAGCAGGGTATGTGTTTATTTATGGAACGGGTCGAACACCTCGTCAGATTAAATAAATGCATCTATAGGCGCGTCGTCGACCCTCGGCATATACATATTTTATTTCTCTTGGAGCGGGTCGTCGACCTCGGCATGATTTGCGTATGATATATTGTCGCTTGATAATTTTTAACTGTGAAATTGCCCTTCGTGTCTTGATTTAAATTGATAAGATAATGAAAAGTAAACCTTGAAATACCTTATTATTTGTTGAAGGTGTTTTGCCTGTTTTCCGGCTTTGTGAGTTAGAACTGCTGTATAAAATCCCTGATTTCCTCACACTTTTAGTATATTACTATTATACCACTAGTAAGTGTCGAAGTTGACCATCTCGTCTCTACTTCTTCGAAACTAGGCGGGATACTCATTGAGTACACGTTGTTTACGTACTCAAACTACACTTCTGTGCATTTTTGTTGCACAGGTATTTGTATCTCTAGCAGTCTACTGAGCGTAGCAGCACGGATGATTCTGGGACTAGGTGAACTGCATTATTCGAGATGGCCGCAGCTAGAGCAGTCCCTTCCAGTATACTGTATTTACTTTCTATCCACTGTATTCCGAACGGATGTTGTATTTTATTTTCTTGTTAGTAGATGCTCATGCACTTGTGACACCAGGTTCTGGGATGGTTTGAAGTATTGTATTAACTGCTTATCATTTAAATTTGATTTGAGACTATGTTCTTTAAAATTGCTAAATTTGAAGGAAAATCCTAGATTTCAAAAGTATTAAAACGAGATTTTGATTAATAAATTTGGTTGGCTTACCTGACAACAGTGTCCGGCGCCATCACGACCCTTAGTGGATTTTGAGTCGTGACATATTATCTCATTAAGCCTTCATGTTAAAACTTTTCATGTGAAGGATATGCTTTATTTGTTCTTGTATATGACTCTATTAGATTTTCATGCTTATATCTTATGTCCAGGGTTCTTTAAGCTAATCCGAATCAGTTTACTTTTGAAACTCTTTTTTTTGGGATAGTTCACTATTCTATGATGGTCAATTCTATTACTTTAGCTTTGTTTCTAAAAATCCAAGCATGAATCTTCCTTGTGAACTTGTCTGTATTTCATGTATTCTTATCTATGTGTTTTGGCTAGAATTTTTGTTAGCCTTAGGAATTAAGTATGACAATTGTTAATCAATTCCATGTGTATTTTGTCACCTGTAAGGCTGAATTGGGAACTCCTTTGGTTAAGTAAGTTATTCATTTGGGCCTGGTATGTTGGGCCTGCTTTGATACTGGAGGTTTGAAGAAGTTTGGGCATGTTGTCCGTGTGATGTTTCGAGTATATTGGAAGACCCAAATGTGTTACTAGGTTATTCTATATTTGTAATTGGTTTGGGGCTTTATTCAATATAGTCTGTAATAACTTGTAAACCTGAATAATGGGGGAACTAGTGAAATTGGGGGAAATGGGTACATTCCAATGCTTGCATAAAAGGGTAGAAAATATGCCTATAGGGTCTACGTGGTCTATTTGCTATTTTGTTCAACTTTCCATATATTTTATTTAGTTTCATGTGTTGTACACTAATAGAAGCATGCCTTTGGGAAATCACGCACACACGTTACTTCATTTGTCAAATATGCTACATTTGTTTCCATGTCTACTTTTCAACAATGTTAAATAATATCTTTATAGGATGCAACAAAGCAATACCTTAACTTACCTAGATACCATGACTATAGGGTCTTAACTAATTCATCAACCACTTCGTATTGTTTTTGTACTGCTTCACTTAGATAGCATTCTTATAGGGATAAAGTGTTACAAAATCGAGTTCATTTGTCAATTGTTAGAAATCCTGCCCATAGGATATTGATTGACGCTGCTAATCATGTGTATTCAAATGACTTCGGAAAACGTATGTCTATAAAAACCAGCATTACTAATTCAGAATTATGAGATTGTTTTCACTACCTTATTACGCAAAATGATTACATATCATGTCTATATGACTTGCAACAATTTGCCTATACGTTAGTCCAGAAGTTACAGCACTGCCGATATAATACTGGAATCCAAAATCACATAGAAATAATGCCGATAGGACTTAATGATTCCAACACGTCTAAATATTGTCTATTTCCTAACCAAAAATCAGTCTGCATTCTTTTATGCTTATGTGTGGAGGTTACTTGAGCCTTTTATTGCAATTATATGCAGTCCTATCTGTTTTTTGATTGTCGCCTAGTTTTATCATTTTGAGCACCTGAGTTAAGTCTAGATTTACGAAATAGTAGGACCAAAGCATCATGTACCATAGGCATGTGATGGGTAGTGCACGCATAGGTACGACTTAGAAATGAATTAGAATGCATGTAGGTAAACAACTTCAACATAGTAATCAGATAGCAAGAGATGATGGTCTGTGTCTGCCGAATAATATGAGCAATCCCTATCTAAAGGGAGTTGTGAAGTATTATTTATGTTTTACTGGGTGATCCTTTAGGCTAAAAAACTTAGGATCCCCCCCCCCCCTGTGCATACTTAACATAGATCAACGTGGTTTATACATATGTAGCGATCGATTCCCATATGTTTCAACAAGAATCTACAACTTCGGAACTTCCCTTCTATTTATTTGATCATCTAGCTTAACTATATAATCCACGTATTCTAAAGTTCGGCTAGGACCCACAGTTGTGGACCTCAAAGAGTGTCTAACACCTTCCCTTCGAAATAATTTAAGCCCTTACCCGATCTTTGGTACTGTTGACTAGTCAAACAATGTTATTTGCAAATAGGTTCCCTAACGCATATCAAAATTGTTAGGTGGTGACTCTTTTCTTTTAATACCTCCTTTAAAAGAATTTCCACACATTGAAACCCGTTTTCACAAGAAAACGGGGCACGACAAGGAGCTCTGACGTGGTATTCATTATTACCCGAGCATTACATAGATTCCTTTGAAATGCTCGTGGATTCCTTCATCAAGGACCTTGCTGAGGCTAGAAAAGCGCAAGCTTGAAAGGCCTATATTCAGGATTGCGTAGGGAGAGTCCGAGTTGCTACGCGAATTCATCACCCGTTTCTAGAAGGAAACAATGTTGCTCCCGGATGTCCCGGATGAATGGGCGGCTGAAGCATTTACTAAAGGACCGAATCCGAGAAGTTCATCTGCTTCCTGAAAGTTGAAAGAAAGTATGCTTGAGTTTCAGGCTACGACTTGGGCAGATGACCACAACCGGTACGAGTCAAAGATAAGAACTAAAGATGATCAAGTTGTCTTTCCATCGTCGGACAAAGAATGGGAGAAGGATAGTGAAAACTCAAAAGATGACTATGATAGACAGACTTCGAGGGGATCTCTTTTGCCCTACGAGTGGACTAAAAGCTGTAGTAGAAACCTCCGAACAACAAATAAGTTCACCATTGACAGAAATACCGATCGCGGTCGGAATAGCGGATTAGTGCAGGAGAAAGAAACGTCATGGTCACGGGATCTTTCTTACCCCAGGTTATTGGAGTACAACTTCAACGTCAGTATAGTGGAACTGGTGTCAGCCATGAGAAACATCAAAGAGGCACTGTTCCTGAGACAATTGAGATCTAATCACGGACAGAGAGATCCCAACTTATGGTGTGAATACCATAAGACAAATGGCCTCCAGACAGGGGACTGCCAACACCTTCGGGAAGAAGTGGCGATGCTATTTAAGAATGGGCACCTCAGAGAATTCTCAAATGACTGAGACAAGAACAACTATGGTTGGGACAGAGACAATGCGGAACTCTCGAAAGCAGGAGAAGAACCCCCACGCCAAACGATCAATATGATTTTCGGGGATAATGAGATTAATGGGGTCACTTTTTTAGCGGCGAAGAAGACGAAAGTTTCAATAACTCATAGTAAAAGGCTCTGGAAAGATGATATCACTTTCACAAAGGAAGATGCAGATGGATTGATGCTTCCAGACACCGGTGCACTGGCAATTTCTTTAAATGTAATAGATTTTAAGGTTAAACATGCTTTAGTGGATCCAGGAAGCTCATCTAATATCATACAATGGAGAGTACTAGAGCAAACAAAACTCACTGGAAGCATTATTCCGGCAACAAATCTCCTCGCTAAATTCAACCTCGCAAGCGTGACAATTCGAAGAGAGATTTTGCTGCTCACAAAGGCTGAAGGATTAATGAAGACAACTCTCTTCGAAGTTGTAGATGGATACATGTGGTACAATATTATCCTAGGAAGGCCATGGTTACATGAGATAAAAGTTGTGCCTTCAATGTATCACCAATTGTTGAAATGTTCGACACCCAAGGGGATCAAGAAGAATAGGGGTGATCAACCGGCAGTAAGGGAGATGAATGGAATCTCAGTCTCTAGTAGCAAAGGAAAGGGGTGCGTGGCATAGAAATTATAGGAACCAGCACTTAACCCTGCATTAGAGGAAGTTAATCCGGGGGTAGAGGAATCGAAACAGTATCAGGTGCCAAGATATTTCCAAGTTCTAGAAAAGACGGATGGTACAAAGTCCACGGCGGAAGAACTAGAGCAAGTTGCATTATTCGAAGAATTCATAGAAAGAAAATTCCATTTGGGAACAAAATTGCACTCGGAGCTCAGATCTGCTTTTATTGAATTTCTTAAAATTAACGTCGATTGTTTTGCATGGTCACACAAGGATATGGCAGGTGTATCCCAACGGAGATAGCTGTGCACAAGTTAAGCTTATATCCTGACATACCTCCGGTAAGGCAAAAGAAGTGCCCTATACATGAAGCGAGGAATAAATTTGTCAAAGAAGAGGTAACTTGCTTACTCAATATTGGTTCAATCCGAGAGGTAACATATCCGAACTGGCTAGCTAATGAAGTAGTGCTTCCTAAGAAAAATAATAAGTTTTGTATGTACGTAGACTATAAGGATCTTAATAAGGCGTGCCCAAACGACTTGCTCTTACTGCCAAATATCGATCAAATGATTGATCCTACGCCTGTACACGAGTTAATGAGTTTCCTTGATGCTTATTTTGGGTAAAATCAAATCAAGATGAACCTTGGAAGATCAGGAAAAGACTTTGTTTATAACAAATTTCGATATATATATATTATTACAATGTAATGCCCTTTGGGTTAAAAAACACCAGAGCCACTTATCAACGGCTCGTGAATAAGATGTTCGAGAAACAAATAAAACAAATAGGAAAGACTATGGAAGTATATATAGAAGTTATGCTCGTTAAGTCTTTGAATGCAGGTGACCGCCTTAAGCATTTGCAATTCGACATCTTGAGGGAGCATAACATGAAACTTAACCCCGAGAAGTGCGCGTTCGGGGTCAACTTTGGTAAGTTCCTGGGATTCCTGGTCTCGCAAAGGGGGGTTGGGGTAAACCCCGAAAAAATCAAGACCATAGAAGATATCCCTGATCAATTGTTAAACGTAAAAGAAGTCTAGAGGCTCACATGGAGATTAGCAGCATTGAGCAGGCTCATTTCCTGATCGTCAAATAAATGTCATTTCTTCTTCACACTGCTCAAAAAGAAGAATTTTGAATGGACGTTGAAATGTCAGCATGCCTTGAAAGACTTGAAGAAGTACTTGTCAAGCCTTCCAATGCTCTCGAAACCAAAAGAAGGCGAAATATTGCTAGTTTACCTCGCGGTGTCAGAAGTTATGGTAAATGCACTTTTAGTTCGAGAGGTCGAAGATACGCAATGTCAGACCTTCTTTTTTACACACCCGAGGGTATATAAAGGAAATTTTTCCAATTTAAGTGACATTATTCGAAATGGGATTATTTATTTGATTTTTCAGAGTCGCCACTTGGGATAGTTTATTTTGGGTGTCCCAAGTCACCGATTTATTTTAAATCCCAAATCGAGGAAATTTTGACTTTCCTTTTAAAGTCTGCGAACCAGAAATTCTAAATAAGGAATTCTGTTAACCCGAGGAAAGGTGTTAGGTACCCCCGGATTCTGTGGTTCTAGCACGGTCGCTTAAACTATCATAATTGACCTATTATCTGATTTTAATACATGTTTTAGCCTATGGTATATTTTAACTTTTTAAGCCGCTTTTAATTATTATTTTTTAAGGAAGATTTCAACGCCATCTAAAATACGTCTTTGGACCATGCCACATGAAATACACCCGCAGTCTGCGACACATTTTATTTAACATTGTTGAGATTTGAATTTGGGTCACATGAAATGCACACCCGAGTTTTGGAAAGTAATTTTTAAAATAGCGCGCCTAAAGCAACTATGCACTTTCAAGTTTGCGAGGGCCAAGAAAAATTCAACTAATTGCACACCTTGATTTCTAAAGAGTTAGTGTTAATTACATGAGGGCCATGGGCTTAGGGATTTTATTTAGCATGGTACGCCTCAATTTATTTTCCAAAAAAAAAAAGAACTAGCTCTTGATCTAATTTTGTGAGTGCCATGAATTATATATAGAATAATCATTCCAACCTAAAAAAACAAACATGATGTCTCCTAATACAATGATCGTAGATTTGGATATCTCTTGAATTTTCCATCTGGTTTCGTTCACAAAAGCAAGAAATTAAAGTGCGAAAGAAAACAGAAAACTTTGCAATGCAAAAAAAAACAGTGATCTAAATTCAATCATTTGATAGTTCAACCACCCTACAATTTTCACATGCATCACATTTCATTCCACTTTATTTTCAAAACTTTCAAAACATGACAAAATCTTTGCACCTTCAATAAAACAGAAACAGCAAAGAAAATATCAAATGATGTCCAACAAATACTCGGCAGCAATTCAAAGAAAATAAAATTAATGGTAAAAGACATACTAATTGTTAAAGCAAAAAAAGAACCTTTATTTTTTTTTTTAAATGTTCTCCGGACCTTGTACAATGGCCGCAAAAGGCTTCGAAATGACCGTGAATACAGCAAGACTAGAGCTCAGCGAAGTTAGCAACGGAATCGTCCGAAAAACAGCACCAATCCCAGCAAAATCGACCCGAAAATCCAGAAGCTATCAAACCAAACACAATAGAAATCGGACCAGATTTAAGAATCCTTCATGGTTCTTTCTTCCTTTTTTTTTTTTTAATTTTCTGTATTTTTGAAGCTCTTGGAATTTCGTTGTTCTTGGGAATTTTTGCTGTTAACATTGGATTTCAATCCTGTTTGACTAGAAAGTTACCAAATACTTTTCGAGCAAATCAATCGAAAAATATGAAGAGGTAAATTCTAGTTAAGAATAATTAACTCTAGATCCTAGATGAATAATACAAATTAAAAGACATAGTCAAAAACAAACGTTGACGGCGATTATGACTAGATCTAATGGCATAAAGAAAGATGCATTAAATAACAAAGATATGAGTAAAGAAAAAGGTTCACTCGATCTTCGGTAAGATGGATCTTCTTTCTTTTCATAAAGATGAATGATAGACAAGTACAAGAACCTCGTGACATTTTTTGGATCTGATGAAGATATTGGATCACATATCCTCTCATTTCTTTTGAGAGGTGTGTTTATATATTTTCTAGCCCCCCGCCCGAGGGAGAGAGTCCCCCTCCTATTTATAAAGGGGGTATTCATAAAAAATCCTAAAAAAGGTACAATTTAAAGGGAGTATTCAGTAGAATATTTCTTTTGAGTTTCCCAAAGCAAACTAGATGTTTGATGACGGTCTGGCCTTGGCCTGTCCGATCACGACCATTGATGACGGTCCGACCTTGGCCTGTCCGACCACGATGTTTGATGATTGTCCGACCACGACCACGACCTCATACCGAATTTCTCTGATCTAATTTTGACCCATATAGTTAGTCCCTCCGCTTATCGAGGTCGTCTTTTGGTCGAGCTCGGTGAGCAGACTTCATTAATCGTGGTTCGAAAAATTCGGATGGAGAGGTTGACTGGTGTGGATCGCGGCTGAGGGTGCCGTTCTTCGGGTCAAAAGTGGTATCCCCGCGTACTTATCCAACACCAGAGATGGCAGTTGCGGCATATGATGTTGCTGCTTCGGCATTAAAAGGTCCTCATATTGAACTTTCCGGACTCAATGTATTTGTATACAATGCCAGCTCCCCTAACAGCAGCAGGCATACGCACCACAACTGAAGTTGGAGATGAAGAAGCAACGGGGCAAGAGTTTTTGATGAAGAGGAAGTGTTTGGCGTGCCAAGATTGTTGGTTGACATGGCAGAGGTAATGCTTATGAGCCCCCCTAGGATGAGGACGTCGCATTATGATGAGTATCCTGAACATTTTGATGCATCATATACTCTCTGGAGTTGCCCTTAATTATCAATAATCAAACTTGTAACATGCATTAGCTTAAAGAAAAGGTATCAATACTTAAGGCACTTTCTTGGTGCGCCATGTACATAAGTTGAATAGTGTGACCACTAAAATTATATAGGTGCGGTTGTGTCATGGACTCAAATTGTAGATGAGATCAGAATTTGTCTCACTCTGATTTTCTTGTATTCCTAATATAATTCAGATACTGGCTCGGACGAGGCCGAAATGTTAATCCGTTGTAATTCGAGCGAGGTCGAAGTCTTTTTTTTTGCGTTGGCCCTTGGCCTTAAAGGGTATTATTTCGACTTATCGAAATGTTAACCCGTCTTCATTCGATCGATGTCGTATTATTCTTTTTTGGCGAAGGCCCTTGGCCTTAAAGGGTGTTATTTCGACTTATCGAAATGTTAACCCGTCGTCATTCGATCGATGTTGAATTCTTCTTTTTTGGCGAAGGCCCTTGGCCTTAAAGGGTGTTATTTCGACTTATCGAAATGTTAACCCGTCGTCATTCGATCGATGTCGAATTCTTCTTTTTTGGTGAAGGCCTTTGGCCTTAAAGGGTGTTATTTCGACTTATCGAATGTTAACCCGTCGTCATTCGATCGATGTTGAATTCTTCTTTTTTGGCGAAGGCCCTTGGCCTTAAAGGGTGTTATTTCGACTTATCGAAATGTTAACCCATTGTAATTCGAGCGGGGTCGAATTCTTCTTTTTGGCGATGGCCCTTGACCTTAAAGGGTGTTATTTCGACTTATCGAAATATTAAACCGTCATCATTCGATCGATGTCGAATTCTTCTTTTTTGGCGAAGGCCTTTGGCCTTAAAGGGTGTTATTTCGACTTATCGAAATGTTAACTCGTCGTCATTCGATCGATGTCGAATTCTTCTTTTTTGGCGAAGGACTATCGCCTTAAAGGGTGTTATTTCGACTTATCGAAATGTTAACCCATTGTCATTCGATCGATGTCAAATTCTTCTTTTTTGGCGAAGGCCCTTGGCCTTAAAGGGTGGTATTTCGACTTATCAAAATGTTAACCCATTGTAATTCGAGCGGGGTCGAATTCTTCATTTTTGGCGAAGACCTTTGGCCTGAGTCCCAGTTCGACTGAGGTTGAACCTGTTAAATTTGATATCAAAAGCGCTTAGCCTTGTTCCTAGTTCGAGCGGGGTCGAACTTACTTTGATGGCGAAGGCACTTAGCCTGAGTCTCAGTTCGACTGAGGTCGACCCTAATAAGCTTGATGGCGAGGGCACTTAGCCTTATTCTTAGTTCGACTGAGGTCGAACCTATTAGATTTGATGGCGAAGGCACTTAGCCTGAGTCCCAGTTCAACTGAGGTCGAACCTGTTAAATTTGATGTCGAAGGCGCTTAGCCTTATTCCCAGTTCGAGCGAGGTAGAACTTACTTTGATGGCGAGGGCACTTAGCCTGAGTCCCAGTTCGACCGAGGTCGAACCTAATAAGCTTGATGGTCGGGGCACTTAGCCTTATTCTTAGTTCTACTGAGGTTGAACCTATTAGCTTTGATGGCGAAGGCACTTAGCCTGAGTCCCAGTTCGACTGAGGTCGAACCTGTTAAATTTGATGTCGAAGGCGTTTTGCCTTGTTCCCAGTTCGAGCGAGGTCGAACTTACGTTGATGGCGAAGGCACTTAGCCTGAGTCCCAGTTCGACTGAGGTCGAACCTGTTAAACTTGATGTCGAAGGCGCTTAGCCTTGTGCCCTGTTTGAGCGAGGTCGAACTTACTTTGATGGCGAAGGCACTTAGCATGAGTCCCAGTTCGACTAAGATCGAACCTAATAAGCTTGATGGCGAGGGCACTTAGCCTTATTCTTAGTTTGACTGAGGTCGAACCTAGTAGATTTGATGGCGAAAACACTTAGCCTGAGTCCCAGTTCGACTGAGGTCAAACCTGTTAAATTTGATGTTGAAGGCGCTTAGCCTTGTTCCCAGTTCGAGCGAGGTTGAACTTACATTGATGGCGAAGGCACTTAGCCTGAGTCCTAGTTCGACCGAGGTCGAACCTAATAAGCTTGACAGCGGGGGCACTTAGCCTTATTCTTAGTTTGACTGAGGCCGAACCTAATAGATTTGATGGCGAAGGTACTTAGCCTGAGTCCCAGTTCGACTGAGGTCGAACCTGTTAAATTTGATGTCGAAGGTGCTTAGCCTTGTTCCCAGATCGAGCGAGGTCGAACTTACTTTGATGGCGAAGGCACTTAGCCTGAGTCCTAGTTCGACTTAGGTCGAACCTAATAAGCTTGATGGCGAGGGCACTTAGCCTTATTCTTAGTTCGACTGAGGTCGAACCTAATATATTTGATGGCGAAGGCACTTAGCCTGAGTCCCAGTTCGAACGAGGTCGAACTTTTCAAACTTTGATGGAGAAGGCACTTAGCCTTTATCCCGGTTCGAGCGAGGTCAAACTTTGTTATACTTTGATGGCGAAGGCACTTAAGTTGGGTCCCAGTTCGAATGAGGTCGAACTTATCAAACTTTGATGGCGAAGGCACTTAGCCTGAGTCCCAGCTTACTTAATTTTGCTTGCATTTGGAAAATATGATGTATTTCCTGGGGAGTCCCCGTTTGCTTAATTTTTCTTGTATCGAAGAATATGATGTATTTCCTAGGGGAGTCCCAGCTTGCTTAATTTTGCTTGCATTTGGAGAATATGATGTATTTCCTGAGGGAGTCCCCGTTTGCTTAATTTTGCTTGTATCGAAGAATGTGATGTATTTCCTGGAGGAGTCCCAGTTTGCTTAATTTTACTTGTATCGAAGAATATTATGTATTTCCTGGGGGAGTCCCTGTTTCTATTCCACTTAGGGAAATAGTCAGTTAAAATAAAATAAAAGCGTTCGTTACCTCGATTTGATCGGTCGACGAGTGGCGAGGAGTGACCTTATTCCCTTTTCCGGTTATGCTTTCAGTAGCCGCTACCAATTTTGGCATGGCTGTCCGCTTTAGCAAAGTTTTTTTTTGTTGTACAGATAGCATATTATATGATAGAGGAACGGTTGGGGAAGAAAAGGACACCAGATGACCATATCTCCTACTCTTTATGGACTTAAATTCCCATATAAAGATGATCCACTCAGTGGGGGACGTGAGAATCACGCACTTTGCTTTTGGCGTCAGTGGCGGAGAAGACGGTATAGACAAGGACGAAAGTGCCAATGATCTGAGCACCCAATGCTATGCCGGTCGAGTAGCCAACTGCAACGGTATTAGCACCACCGACATACGTGTTATAGTCATGCTTCATGAACCTTTTCACTAAGCCAACGCCGCAAATGGATCCTAAGCACTGCGCCACCATGTACGCCATTGCTCTCAGTAATGAAACCTTCCTGCAGTAATCAGTAGCAAGAAGTGGAATACTGCAAGACAAAGAAGAATATTTGATTCCTCTTCTGACACGATCAATATAACTCAATCTTGTTTTCTTCTTCTCAGTATTTCTCCTCTCTGTACTTTCTTTTTTGTGTCACATAGTTGACAGATGAATTCTTGTTATGTCAGGGGTTTAGAAATTTGTGTAAAAATAATTTTTAAGGGTTTTGGTAGTTCAGAGACAATATCTAAGGGAGGAGGAATAAACATGGGGAAAATGTAGTTGAATTTCAGAGGGCCCGTAGATGGACCAAGCCAAACTTTTTAAGACAAATGCACGTACGTTAGAATAATATAATACTATTGCTTTTCTAGTAGCTTAGTGTTTTGATTATTAAATTTTAAAAGGGCGTGTTTATTGTCATGAATTTTGATAGTGGTCATATATTACATGCTGACTTATCTTGTTATTCTAGTAATAAACAGGGGTGCCCTTTACAGATCGGTCTCACAAATTGAGGACGATAAGTTTAAAAATGAGCAGGATAGAGGAAAAGTAACCTTGATTAATTTTAAAGATCTAGAGAAAACTAGAACTATAACTAGAAAATCCCCACAGACGGCGCCAAATTATTTGACTAAAAAGTTACCAAATACTTTCCGAGCAAATCAATCGAAAAATATTAAGGGATAAATCCTAGTTAAGAATAATTAACTCTAGATCCGAGATGAATAATACAAATTAAAAGACATAGTCGAAAATAAACGTTGACGGTGATTATGACCAGATCTAATGGCATAAAGAAAGATGCATTAAATAACAAAGATATGAGTAAAGGAAAAGGTTCACCCGATCTTCGGTGAGACGGATCTTTCTTTCTTTTCATAAAGATGAATGATAGACAAGTACAAGAACCTCATGATCCTTTTTGGATCTGATGAAGGTATTGGATCACATATCCTCTCATTTCTTTTGAGAGGTGTGTTTACATATTTTCTAGCAGGAGAGAGTCCCCCCTCCTATTTATAAGGGGGTATCCATAAAAAATCCTAAAAAAAGTACAATTTACAGGGAATATTCAGTAGAATATTCCTTTTGAGTTTCCCAAAGCAAACTAGATGTTTGATGACGGTCCGACCTTGGCCTGTCCGACCACGACCATTGATGGCGATCCGGCCTTGGCCTGTCCGACCATGATGTTTGATGACGGTCCGACCTTGGCCGACCACGACCACGACCTCGTGCCGAATTTCTCTGATCTAATTTTGACCCATACAAATCTAACATGATTTTGAACTTGGTTTCTTCTTCTTTTCCCCAGTTAAGACCGAGAGAAAGCAAAGGAGGGGGGTCCGATTTTTTCTGTTGAGGGGAGCACCGTTCGTTCTTTTATTTTGAGAAGATGATCCGTCGTTTTTGCTTGGGAGGGGATGCAAAAAATCTGATCCCCTAATGTGTGTATATCTCCTTGTTATAAAGAATTAGGGATTAGGTTTTAATGAGGGTAAGGATTAATGGGCCAAAATAATTGGGTTGGTTGGTGGGTTTGGGTAGGGATTTGGGCTCAACATTAATTTTGGCCCAACTTCACAAGACAAACCTTTTTTTTTTAATTCTTTCTTTTATTTTCAAATTTTTTTTCTTTTAATTAAAATCCTTCAACTTAAAAATTATAAATTATCCAAAAGTGTGAAAATAAACTAATTAGCTAATTATAAAAATTATAAAAGCTACTTAATCCTAAATTAAAAGAGAAAAATCAATACCTTAAAAATAAAAAGAGAAAAATATATAAATGGGCTTATTTTGTGATTTTATTTCTAATAAAGCAAATAATTGACTAATTAATCCTAAAAATATAGAAACAAAACCTAAATGCAACGCATGGTATTTTTGATATTTTTCTATAATTTTTTAAAATATTAAAATGCATGAAATGCAACTAAATAAAGAAAAATTCCTAAAAATCAACTAAAATTATTCTTGATCTATTTTTAGGAGTTATTTTTATGTAGGGCAAAAATTAGGTGCTCATACGCAATATCTCATTTATTACGTTAGAAAAATTCTAACGAGCGGGGAAACTTGCTATCCACATTTGGAAAACTTGGCCTTAACTCTCGTAGTCATTGCTCGGAAGCTGAGGCCCTACTTTCAATGTCACCCGATAGCTTTGGTGACTACCTTCCCTTTTGCGGAACATTCTTCATAAGCTCGGTATCTCGGGAAGATTGGCCAAATGGGCCATTAAAATAAGTGAATTTGATATTGAATACAAACCAACGACTGCAATTAAGTCACACGACTTGGCTGACTTCGTGGCCGACTTCAGTCCGGGACTTTTGCCTCTAACAACCAAGGAGGCAGTAATGGTGTCGGAATCCACATTGGGGATTTGGACCTTATTTACGGACAGATATTCTAATGTAAAAGGGTACGAGCTCGTAATAGTCTTAATCACGCCATCGGGTGAAACCCTGTCATGCCCTAAAACCATGTGACCGACACTCGATACTCTACCAACCCGAGTGAACCATCATATAAATTAATACTCATCTATATTTCAAATATGAGGGATGTGAAATCCTCTTCAAATACGATCATTTTAAGATATAACCCAAAATATAAAAAAAATCTTTAAGCAAATATTTTACTTCGAAAGAAAACTTTATAAAGATAAAAGAAAGTTTGATTCATGCATGCCATATAAGTAACCATAGGATTACAACCCAAAAATGAATACTACTATTGTCTATAGAATATCTATGACACAGAATGACATAGTCAACCAAGGCATAACCCGATGACTCAAAAGAATGAGAATATAATGAAGTCCTCCATGGGCAAGGGTGGAGTCTCACCAAAAGTGTCAACAAAAAATTTAGAGCTTCCCTATCCACGCGGTCCAAACTGCTCAGGTCCAGTCCCTGAAAACAGAAATGGAAATGTGGCCGAAAGGCCTAAGCTCTACATGCCTAGTACTAATCATGAAATTTTCCCCAAAAGAAAGTAGGACAAGACTTAATAAGGTATAAGATATGCAATAACAATTGACATAAAAAAGAAACATTTATATCAATTAATAATTTAGAAGATAGAATAAAATAATATGGTAAAATATATTTCAAAGTCTTCCTTTAACTTTAATCTTTACAAAATCATGTTAGATTGTTCATGTATCGGGAGCATTATACCATCACCAACACGGAAGAAAGTCAACTAGGTTATTGACCTAGAGGCAAGTATCATATACCCTACTTGCTCAGGTCGTCTCATCGTTGTGCCGCACGAATGGACTCAGTCGTTCTAATAAAGTAGCACAATAGTCCCCCTAATGGAATGTACTCTGTTATAGTTCCCAACTGTAAGGTGGGTTCTATGCTACACTGACACATGTAGTTTCATGACCTAATGAGGAAAAGTATCCAAGGCAAATCTCGGTGAACTTAAGTAACTCCCAAAACTTTTACATTTATCAATGACGATATTCATAGCCAAATCAACTATTTGAGAATAGTTAAATCCTAGATATTTCACAGCTCATGTATTTCCGTTTCAAAAAAAAATTACAAGTACTATTCCTCGTCTATTTAGTTTTAAAATTTGAATACATTTCAAGAAAATAATATTCATAACACTCAAATCTTTTATGATGCAAGAAATGTTACAATCCCAACTCGTTCGTCTCCACAGGCTAGGACGTACATTTAGAAACTCAATTTAATCGCGTATTGGAGAAAAGCTCTGAAGGTATTAAGTTTCAATGTACCGCAAATTGCTTCCAACTTTACCTCAAATGATCCAATAATGACGACGAGTCACAATCTACATAAATGAACTCACATAATTAAATAACGCGTCGCAACAATACCAACTAACCCAACTAAGTGTCTAACACTTTAAGTCAAATTTCATAAGTTTATCAAAAATCCCCATTTCATCTTTTGAAGGTAAATCCTTGAATTTTAACTCCAACTCATTTATTAAACTTATTATGGGATCTAGTCGTTCCATTAGAAACTCAAAATAACATTGTTCAAGCAAGACCCAACACTATTTATCATCCCTAACAACCAACTCTTCTAGGTTTCATGAATAAATGTTTAAATACAATTCTATCTTTATAAATATACTCTACTATGTCCATGGAGTATAATGTATAAGTTTGGAGTGAGGATATTACCTCTTTGTCAAATCCTAGAATTTTCAAGATTTGAGTTCTTGAAGTGTTCTTGAGATTTGCTTCAAAAATCTATGAATCCCATGATGTTGGAGGGTTAAGATATGTAATAAATGAACAAAATCTATCAAGGAAATACATTTAATTCTCACCTTGAATATGTATTAATGGTATTGATGTTTTATACTTCAATACCACACAAGAGGGAGGGGTGATTTGTGTGGTACCCAATTTTCGCTTAACTTGATTATAGAAGGACCTGGTTCTTCTATGTGTTCCAACTACTACTAATTGCAGAATAATAAGTAAAGAAAATAAAGACACAAAAATTTTTACGTAAAAAATACCTGGCTCAAAAGTTGAAAAAACCACGATCTACTACTCAGTAGGATTTTCCCAAACTTTCACTAAAATCACTGAGCCAAAAACTACATTTACAAATACTCTTTTGTAAACCTAGGATTAATTCTAATCCCATTGTGGCACACAGCCTCAACTGTTGTGATAACTTCAAGTTAACTCTACCTCGAACACTTTAAATACCTACTACAATTGCTTCTATCAAAGTTGAAAGGTACAATGTAAAATCATCTACTACAATTGAACTAGAATAAAAAATAAATACTTGGAACTGGTTCTTCTATCTTGTTCAAGTAGCTTCGGGATTGCACGCTTGAATCACACATAAATTTCTTGAAAAATTGCCTTGCTCTTTTGTTCTCAATTTACGTTTAACTTCTGCTTATGTGTATTGCCTGTAAAGGAGAACAACACTGATATTTAATAGGTTAGTAATTATAGATTTACTGGGATACAGATGCTATTCTTCTATGGTAGAAGAGTTCTAGTTGATCCCATACTCTAACACTATCCTCTTCCTAAACCGTGTTCTCTTCGTGTAAGGAGTCTTTCTCTCCTTATCCAATATGCAACCTTTTCAATCAGATCAGGAGATATTACTTCTGATAAGTCAGATTTATCTCCTTCACGTGCATCTCACATATTTGGGTTGATCATGACTGTACTTCACAAGATGGACCTGGTCCATATCTGAGTTCTTTTGTCAGTCTTCAAAACTTCACCTTTTACTTGGGCCAACAAATTCTCCCTTTTTGATGATGACAAACTCTGTGCTTTTTACTTACTTGGACTCTGTAAGAACTCATCTTAACCATCAATACAAAGTTTAAAAAATTCACTTATCCTCAAGGACCAGGTTATTAGGTTATAAATATCACTTATTCAACATATGTAAAGTACAATATCTCTTCCCCCTTTTGGCATCATCGAAAAGTTGCATACACAAAATGTGAGTCCCAGATTTTAATAAGTACTCATGGCCACTGGGGCAACTGCAAGTGCAATCATGGATTAATCATTAGTAATCAAGCAAATATATTTAAACTATCAAGGAAATATTAACATTTAACAAGAGCAAAAATAGTAGATATCATTGATAGAAGATATGTTGCTACCTTAATCCACAACCAGAAAGCAAAAATATTCAAAACATGAGCAAAAAGAAAGAAAAATCCCTAATCCGGGTCACTGAAGGTACTAGACAGATTCAGGAGATAAAGGCTAGAATTCCTAAGGCTTGGGGGTGCTAGAGGGTTGGTTTTGGTCTTGGAGAAGATTAAGCATATTGTGAAGAATTCCATCATTCTTCTCCTTTTCCTTGTAAGCTTAGTTCTGAGAGCATCCCTCTCAGATTCCACCTCTGCAACACGAGCCTTTAGCCTAGCTATCTCAGCATCCTTGGCTTCTCTTTCCTGAACAAGAGCCCTGACTTTAATGTTGATGGGTGTCTTCTTGGATGAACCAGGTTCATTTGGGATGGCATTGACTAAATAGTCACAATCAAGTAGAGTATTAATGCCAAAGTAATCCTTGCTTATGGCCATTTCCTATTTCTTCAGAGGCACATTGCACTTATCCAGAACCGTAGTCAGAATAAAGCCATGAGGGGTAGCATGAGCCTTGGATCCATTGATAACCCTGTCCAGTAGCTTGATAATGAATGCAGGCCAGTTAATTTACCTTCCACTTTCAAGGCACTCCATCAGAACTATGTCCATATAATTTGCAATATGCCTTCTCTCCTGCCTAGGCAGTAGGCACTTGTTGACAAACTCAAAAATGACTTTGTGTTGTGGCTTCATTTCACTTTTGTGCACAAACTTGGCCTCATTCACTTCTTCAACATCAAAGAATATCCTAGTGATTGTAAGGGCAGGTGGAAGGGAATGCAAACTTGTCCATCCCTGTCTGGTGTAATCATCATATCCCTCAACAGGGATGTCTATAATCTCACCCAGCTTCTCAGCATCAAATGTCACTTGAACTTCTTTAGCTTTGCTTGTAACTCTGCCGTCTTTGACTTCAGCATTTGCCATGAATTCAATGATTTCATTTATGGACAATCTCCATCCATCTGAAGGACCATGTCCTTCCAGCCCTGAACAACTAGGGTATTGTCACACCTCCTTTTGGCTCTACCGCAACCCGCGAGGGGCGTGGCAGAAGGAGTTTTTTCCAATTAAAGGAC
>MU685088.1:0-35715 GCA_026770625.1 Nicotiana glauca | reverse complement strand
CTCAAAAAATCTGAAAAATCCCCACGTGAGAGACCAAGAGTAATGGGTCTTCACGTGGGTTCAAGAGTGATGGGTCTCATGGGGTTATGTGTTCAATGTCTAGGGTTTTATCCGTGTCCCCCACGTGTGTCTCCCATGTGGGGTGGGCTTGGATTATTATGGGCTAGGTCCGAATTTTGGGCCTAAAAATGGGTCGTTTGAACCCGAATATTATTCTTTCCCCGCAACCGAGAATAAGAACACAATCTTATTTAATTAATCCTACGTAAACAAAATAACTATTAAAATGAGACTGACAATTAAAATAAAACTATTTTTGGGTATTTTTCAAGATTAAAATAACTATAAAATATTAATAAAACTACTAATTTTTTTTGTATTTTCGAAATTATATAAAAATAAAAGATAAGGTATTATTTTTGTATTTTTTAAATTTATGAGAAATACATAAACTAAAATTTATATATACTTTTTTTGTAATTTTTTATTTTTGTGACGAAAATAAAGTAAAGAGTCAAAAATAGCTGAAATAGCTATATTAAGGCTAAATTAAATAGTTTACGCTAAAAATATGAAAAATCCTGGGGAGGGTAAAAAATCACATGTCTATATCTTGCGCTCATCCGCGTATCCCAAGGCGAGACACTAAGTCTAATGAATCTCTTATCAAGAAAATCTTACAACTGCTCCTTCAATTCCTTCAACTACGGCAAGGTCATATGGTATGGTGGAATCGAATTGGGCTGAATGCCTGGAGACAAATCAATACCGAAATCGATATCTCTATCGGGTGGCATCCCCGTCAGATCTCCAGGAAATACCTCTGGGAACTCAAACACTACTGGTACCGAATCGATGGAAAGAACCTCCTACTAGAATCACGAATATAGGCCAAATAGGCTAAACATACCTTCTTGACCATGCGCCGAGTCTTTATATAAGAAATAACTCTGCTGGTAGAATGACCAGGAGTCCCTCTCCACTCTAATCGATGCAACCCCGATATATCTAAGGTCACCGTCTTAGGGTGATAGTCCACAATAGCATGATACAGTGACATCCAATCTATGCCCAAAATAACATCAAAGCCCACCATATCAAGAAGTAAGAGATCTACACTAGTCTCGAGGCTCCTAATAGTAATCACACACGAGCGATAAACACGATCTGCAATAATAGAATCTCCCATAGGACACATACACAAGAGCACTCAAAGAATCAGGATGCACAACCAGATATGAAGCAAAATAGGATGACACGTAGGAATAAGTAGAGCCCGTATCAAATAAAACCGAGGCATGTCTATGGAAAACTGGAACAATACCTATGATATCGTCGTTAGATGACATGGCCTCAGGTCTAGTTGGGAATGTATAAAATTGAGGCTGGAACCCACTATTGTGACCTTCACCCCTCGAACATCCCCTAGCTAGCTGGCCTCCACCTCTAACAACCTGACCTCCACCTCTGGTAGCCTGAACCCCATTTCTATCTGGTTGAGCGGGCGGTGAAGCTACCGATGCCGTAATCTTGGCACGAGAACCTGCTAGTACATGCCGCCCTATGATCTGGGGCAAAATCTAGAAAGGTGTCTCAGATATCCACAAGTATAACAAGCCCTCCGTTGCTGTGACTACTGACCATGGAACTGGCCCTGTCGGCCTGGATAACCACTCTGATAACTCTGGATCGGAGGTTCACTAATAAGAGCTTATGGTGCACTGTAGGCTAACTGCTCAAGATGAGATACATAAGGATCATGACTACCCGAAGCACCATTGGATGCCTAAAGTGCTGACTGAAATGGCCCGCGAGGGTGGCCTCTACCAAAAGTACCCTTGCCCTCAAATGAGGCACCACTAAAACCACCAAAATGACAAGGCCTCTTATCAGATACCGCCTCCCTCTCTTTTGATCACTAACCATCTTGATCCATCTAGCGATCTCTATGGCCTTCTAAACGAAAATATCATTCCCAGGTTTCCTTGGCCACCTTTAGCCTGATAGTGCAGGTGAGCCCATCAATGAGTCTCCTCACTCTCTCCCTCTCAGTAGGGAGCAAGATAATGGCGCGACGAGCTAGGTTCACAGATTGAGTCTCATACTGAGTAACATTCATGCTACGTTGCTGAAGGCGCTCAAACTGCCTACAGTAATCCTCCCTCAGAATGAAAGGAATGAACTTCTCTAGAAATAGCTGTGAAAACTGATCCCAGGTAAGTAAAGGTGAACCAACTGGTCTAGTCAACACATAATCTCTCCATCATCTCTTTGCAGAACCAGTTGTTGACATTCAATTTTGACCCTCCGTATTTAAAAATTAAAGTCTGAAGGCTTTCTTGTCATTCTTGTCAAAATAATAAAATATAGAATTGCACATTTTTAACTATATTGCAATTTATTGACAATTATTCCTATTTTTACAAAATACAGAAATTTTTATCAGTTTATTGCAATTGGTTAAATACCATTTTTGTGCATTTTAGTAAATTGCAACAAATTTATTGATACTTGTCCTATTTTCAAACATTGGGATATTCAATCAATTTATTGTCTTTCAAAAATAAAATATTAATTACTACAACACAATTGTAAAAGTTATATTTTCAAATAAATATTAAAATTAAATAATCATCTTTTAATTCGTAGCATAGTCTACTAAATACACGGAAGGCAGTAGAATTAATTTTAAAATACGGATCAAGTTCGATCAAATTTAATGTCCAGTCAACATTCGATGTGACAATAAATTTGATGGGAATAGACATTGATGCGACATGACATGACACCAATGTCACATTACATCTTGACCACATGTTTTCTTTCACATTTTTACATTTATTTTTCTAAAAAATAAAGACCCTAATACACACTACGACTCTGTTTGGAAAGTCACCCTATAATTGAAATTGCTGTAATTACTAGGGTAATAATTACACATCCTAGTAATTATTCAATTGTGTAATTATGACGACCTGTTTGTTTGTCATAATATAATTATAGTGTAACTACAAGTTTACTGTTTGGTTGTACAAGTGTAATTACACAGTTAGATTAAATTTTAAATTAAGTAATTATCAAAACTTAAAAGTTAATATAATAAATATATGCCTATAAATTTTTATAAGTATAAATGATACTCCCTCCGTTCTAATTTATGTGAACCTATTTGACTGGGTACGGAGTTTAAGAAAAAAATGAAGACTTTTGAAATTTATAGTCCTAAACAAATCCAAATGGGGCCCAGAGTATTTGCGTGGTTATAAAAGTTTCTCATCAAGGGTAGAGTTGTAAGTTTAAGCAAAATTGTTACCAAATTTAGAAAGGGTTCATTCTTTTTGGAACAGACCAAAAAGGAAATAGATTCACATAAACTGAAACAGAGGGAGTATTATATTTGAATAAAATAAATTAATATTTATAAATATAATGTCATAACATTATTCAAATATTTGACAAAACTAACCTATTAATTCTAACTAAAAAATGAACAACATGCGACGTAAGCCAATACTACTAAAACAAGTAAATTAGAACCATGAATATAACATAATTTTAAAATTCAAAAAAAAAAATATTATTTAACATATGTCAAATTCCAACATAATAATAGTAAGTCTCACTATAATTTTAGATTAGGAAACATAATAAGTTTATCACCCCATTCAACAATGAAATTCCACTTTAATTACATCACTCATTATATGACAAGTTTATAAATCACTCATTATTTATAATATTAGGAGGTGTAGTTTCAAAAAATAGAATAATAAAATATAAGCAATTACATGAAATAACAAAAAATAAAGGAAGAGAAATAAAAGATAAATAATATACAAAGAAAAATATATTTTAAAATTTTAAAAGAAATTAAAAAGTAAAAATAAAGTTTAAAAAATTAAAATAATAGAAATAAAAAGTTATAAAGAAAATAAATTAAAATAAAAATAAAAAAGAAAGAAAATAAAAAATAACCTTGTAATTACGAAATGTAATTACCACCAATTCTCACCTCTCCCTTGAGAATTGAAGAGTGTAATTACATCCCTCCAATTACACCCAATTCCATGTTGATCAAGTAATTACTTGGCCAAACAAATATGTCAAACTGTGTAATTACACCCAAATCCAATTCCTAAGTGGAATTGGGTGTTTGGGTTTCCAAACATGCTCCACATAAACAAATACACTACACAACACACATACACTTTTTATGACATCATTAGTTCATTAAAAACCCTATCAAAATAAAAGCTTCTCTCATTTTGGAGAATCCAACAGCCTCCCGATCCCCTCAGCTCTTCCTTGGGCGATTTCTGGCCACCACGCTGCCGCCGGATTTCATCACCGGCGGCCAGTTATCCTCCTTCATCTTTCTTGTTTCTCCTGCTTCTCTCTATCCACTCCCTCCTCGTTTTTCTTTTAAGCCGCTAGGTGTTGCCGCCGTGTTAACCGTTGATTCAAATGTTACTGATCCACTCAGATATGTCTTTAAATGTTGGCCTCCTTCATGTTTTGTTATTCTTATGACCACGCCGGAGTTAATCACCGGCGAGTCATTCACATGCATTGTTGCTTACTTTATTGAGTTCGTGACTGTTGACCCGTCTCCGATTATATATATGTGTTTTTCCAGTGACTATTTGTGAATGTTTCCCTGATTTTCTGGTTTGTTATAAGTAAAGCTCAGGTCTAAAGGATCTGGCGAAAATATAACTTTCCGGCGACCCTTGTTACACCACGAATCTGGCCGGAGAAATTAGTCACGACCCAAAATCTATTATAGGCCGTCATGGCGCCTATCGCCACCGTCAGGCTATCCAATGGTGATTGATCAATTCAACTACTCATTTTATTACTTTGGAAATCATTAATTTTAATAAGGAAGAAAATTTACACTTTTAAATCCACGGGAACGTACAAAATTTGTAGTTTATAAGAGAAATGAAAGGCGATAATAATATACAGAACCGTAAGCATCAACTAGTATATCCCAAAATATGATGTCACAAGTGTATGAACATTTATTAAGTAATAATAATACAACATATGTATAAAATGTAAATGAGATAGGATAAAATAAATAGTACGATGGAGTCTCTGCGGACTGCGATACGTAGCCTGAAATGCATCTCAAATAAAGTCTCCTCAACATATGCGCCTACACGCTAAGTATCTAGCCTAACATTGGATAAGTAGTGACGAGAGATCGACATCGATACTTACTAGTGGTCTAATAAATCAACATGGTAAATCATAAACAGATAAGAACCATAATAGTAGTAGTGAGGTAAAACTGTAACTAACACAATCTTCCAAATTTCTTTTAAAGATATCAATTTCTCAATCTCGTATTCCATCTCAACAGCTCAGAAATATCAAGTGCCAATATTAAACGGATAAAGAAGCACCATATAAGGTGCAAGGCATCAATGGAAGGAAGAACCTCGTGAATATTTAGACTGCTAGTGATATAACGCACAATTATGTCGAGGTTGTACGATCCAATCCCAGAAGGAATATGATACTACCTAGGCGATCAGCCCGATCCCATCATAACATGTGCACTGCCGAGGGTCGAGCGGCACGAACCATGGATATACCTATTATACTGTCGAGGCGAACGCCTCACTCCCATAAGAGTGTGGTACATAATATTGCCGAGGCATTCGACCCCGCTCCACAAGAAAGCAAAGGAATTTTTGAATTACGAGGCTCGTGCTTATGATACATTATATGAACACAAAGTGAGTATAACCATTAACAATTCTCAAATAACTTTCCAACAACTCAAGGTGATAAGGCTCGGCCTAATATATAGGTAAATTCTATATCAAGTGAAATTATAATTTCAATTAGTTAAGCTAGCAGAATGAGTTCAAATAATTCATATATTACATGGTAAAGTCCTAAGCTGCCTGGACAAAAATATGCTTTACCCACATACAGACTCTCATCACCTCGTGCGTACGTAGCACCCACAACTAGTAGACAATAACAATTACATCACCTAGGGGGTAGTTTCCCCTTCAAAAGGTTAGACAGGAGACTTACCTCGCTCCGAAGTTTCATAATCGGCTCCAACGCCTCTCTTACACCTCAACTCCAAGCCAAATATTCCGAAACTAGTCAAACAATATGCAAACCAATAAAAATACCCTAATACTCATAATTAATCGATTCATAACAATTTCCAACTTCGCTTGAAAAGTCAACCAAGTCAACCCTCAGGCCCACATGTCCAGATTTCAAAAGTTATTAAAATAAATAATACCCACAATTCATATGGTCTACATCTAGATAATCATCCAAATTCATCTATGAATCGACCCTCGAATCAAGGATTTATCAATTCGCAACTTTGGGGCTCAAAATCCCAATTTCTACAATTCGAAATCGGATAAAAATAATAACCAACAAAAATATTCATGGAGAAAAATAAAATATAGGTTTGATATTTACCTCCTTGTTGAGACGAGAACAACGCCGCATCACCTCAAAAGGAGTTCTAGAACTCAAGATATGCCCAAAATACAAAAATTCTAGGTTTAAAACACTGTCCATATGATTTTTCTTCATCGCCTTCGCAGGAGACCTTCGTGTCCGCGAAGAGTAATTTTTTGCATTGACTGTTCAACCTATAAATCCTTCTTCGCGTTCGCGAAGAGCAAAGGTTCGCACCAGAAACTAGCAATTTTGTCCGACACGGAAATGGACATAACTCTCTCATAGTACATCAGAATTCGATGATTCATGTTGCTATGGCTCCGTAATTACGATACGGAAATAATGGTTCAATCCAATCACAAATAAAAGTTCATTTTCTTAACATAGTATCCTTTATGCCCAAGAAAACCACGCCGAAATATCAAATAAGAGCGCGACACAACCCAAACACACCCGAAACACACTCGAGGCCCCCGGGAGCCCTCCAATTACACAAACTACTCGCAAAACATAATATGAACCCGATAGAGGCCTCAAATCATACCAAACAACATCAAAACTACGAATTGACTATCAAAACCTTTCTTTAAACTTCCAAACATTCAAACGTCGGCGAACGCGTCCGATTCATACTTAAACATTCCGAAATGACGCCAAACTTTATGCACAAGTCACAAATCGTGATACAAACCTATTCCAAGGCTCGAAAACCCAAACGGACATTGACAATACAAAAGTCCACCTCAAACCAAACTTAAAAAATTCTAAAACCTTAAAAATGATAACTTTCCACAATAAGCGCCGAAATGCTCCTGGGCGACCCGATACTCAATACGAACATACGCCCAAGTCAAGAATTGTCATACGAATCTATTAGAACCTTCAAATCCTGATTTAGAGATTCTTTACTTAAAAGTCAAACCTTAGTCAACTCTTCTAACTTAAAACTTCCGAATTTAGAATGTTTTTTCAAATCATTTTCGAGCTTCCCGAAATTAAATTCCGACCGCATGTACAAGTCATAATACCTGAAGTGAAGATACTCGAGGCCTCAAACCATCGAACGATATGCTAGAGCTCAAAATGACCTGTTGGGTCGTTACATCCCCCCCCCCCACCCCCCACATAAATATACGCTCGTCCTCAAACGTGCCAAGAACCGTTCTAGAGTTGTCCAAAATCCATGTTTAACACCTCGTGTACCTACCCGTGCCATTGCAACCTATGTGAGCGCATTAGCTAAATCTAGACTTAAGATCCTCCTTATAACCTTAGCTAACAAGCCTTAGAACCAAATTCCAACATCCAGAATTCTCCACAAGACCCGATTTTAACATACGAACACCACATCAATCACTACACACTGTACCAAAACATGATCATGCACCTATGCTGAAATCACACCATGCACCACATAAGTCGGTTGCCCGTAATAACATCCTCCGACCACAATAACTACAATTTCACGAATCCAATGCCCCAATAAATCCCATAACATATATATTCCAATTCTCACAATTCTGCCATGACGAAAGACATGTGTAGAAACTCATAACCACCTGCCGAATCAGTAAATCATGGAGTCTCTCCCCCTGAAAAGAACTATTACATCATTCTGAACTAAATAACAATATTTTCTCTTTCAAATACCCTACATAACTCCGAGCGCACTGATCTCAGGTCTAATGACCTCGTCTCACCCAGTACAAGCTACTCGTGCAATAAGCTACCTCAAACACCATCTAAAATCTCATACAGTGCCATCAAAGCGCCAACTAGCTACAACTTGAATGTGGCACATAAGGAACAATGAACTCTGAAAAGAACTACCCAGCCCGTGTAACGAATAAAACAACTAGAAAGAGGCTATGAACCTTTCTTAGAGAATGAGAAACAAAATACACAGAAATAAGTATAGGGAACCGTACCCAACATCTCACTGTTGCAACGTGCAACCCGACCCATACATGACACTGCTGCAGTATGCAACCTGTCCAAACAATATACTCGTGGCGGCATGCCACCCGATCCACACATAATAATAATAAAAAGCAAATACCCATCCATCCACAATGCTTATACCTACGAAGTACCCAAATATTGGCCACAAGCACGCCATGTGCATAAATACGAATCTGGGGAGACAAATAGTGTCATGCGCCACAAAACTCGAGTTCGATTAAGGTGTAATAACGACAAGCTACACAGGACCACAACTCCCGTGTGAATAATCAACCTATCTCACAACTCATATTGCATAATATAGTATTACACCGGATAACTGACGATAGGAATACCATTCAACAACCGAAGACTCCTCTGTAAACAGTGTTATGCTGAATGAACACATCCAACTAGACATAAAGCATACATTTACATTAGATCTACTAGCGGACCTCAAACCAATTTTGATCATCCCAAACTGGGCCAATAACCTTCCAAGAATCCACAATGACCCTATTCATGACACATAAAAGTAACCATCAAATCCGAAACAAACCCCCACAGTGTGCAACCAAAGAAATAGAGCGCTCTTAGTCATAATCTCTCCAATTTGCGAACGTATCAAAATCTCCATACCTGATTTAAGTTTCCAACAATCAGATGACTAACATGTCCCACTTATACGATCTTCCCATTGGATATACTCGAACAACCTTCCGCACCAGGTAGTAAAGTCTTAACATTAATGGCCATCGACCATGCTATTTATATAATACTGGCCAAACATTCACATTTTAATACACAAAGTCTCTTACACAAGACACCATTCTTAGGTGTCACTAAAGAAAATACCAACTTACTATGAACATCTGAATTCTTCTCTGCTCATCCGAGCTCGTGACATTCTTATCAATACCGAGCCGCAACCTTGATTCTTAACTTCCAATTCTCATGCCGCTCACCGTACCTATCATGCCACCATGCGAGAGTACAAAAATTCATCATAACCCCTGAACTACTAGTAGGATAAACACTTAATTGGCTAGAAACCTTTCTCTTAACTTATTTCAGAAAAACCATTGCAACACGCAATTGAATTCCCATAACCGTAGAAAATACAAACCTCTAGTCGCGGTCTAAACCGCCATAACTCTTCTGGAATCCATTTACACAACATGGCCATTTGAATCAAATACCTACAAAATCAATCAAATTATGATGGCTGTCAAGCTCGCATGTACAACCATAAACTATATTTATAACTTAACATGCCAAAGGAACTGATCATTGCCACAATCATGCTAATTCAACCATTACTAACCGACCCAACGTCTTCTAATTTACTCTTGAATTACCTTAGAAATAATAATAATACCTCCATTCAAAATATAATGTAATCCAACAACACTCATCTCGAGTGACCCAATTCACGAGACCACAACGTTTCAATACCCATGAACTATCTCATACCCTCCTTATGCGCTTGATAGAACCTCCAACTAGTACACCCATATTGAAAGATCCTCTATAAATCCGAATTGTTTCCTCCCATTTCTCTAATACTGCACCACAAACCCGATGATAATATAGAACACTCCAAGTCCCTTTCATTACCCACTACAAAAACTCGATCCTTAACCACACAACAGACCCAAAATCCTTTGGCACTGCACTTTAATTCTTGAACCCACTATAATCATTGTTGAGATCCACCCACTCTGACCTGGTCCTGAATATAATTAAACTCTAATGCTATGTTAGTCCATGAACACTCCCAAAGAAGCAACCAGATGAATCACATCCACAAGAAGCATAAACTCTGAGTCTTCCCAAAACCTGTCACATGAATCGAAAAGAGAAATATAGACATTCATCAAGTTCTTTGTTCAAATTACCCCTAATGTTTCTTTTCTTAGTCATAAATAATCCACTGATGCACCGATAACCAGAAAGTGCACAAGCAAACAACCACGCGATCCAATTGTAGACGGTGGGCTCCCCCGCTTAGCTTTAAGCTACCATCACATAATTTAGAACCCACAAAGATTTCTCTTTCTCAATTACCATGATCTCGCACCATCAACCTACCAAATTTCCTATTTTTTCTTGTTAAAATTTTCATGAGCATTCCAAATTATCAGTCACAATCGCATATTTGACCTTTTGTCGGGTAGTAAGCAGAACTCTTCATGAAAAATTTATCAAAATAACGCAATTGCTAACCCGCTCATAGGAGATAACCCACTTGTGGGATTCCATTACAACATCATCAAACGACATTGACCTGGTTACAACTACCACAAAATTAGCAAACCCCTCCTGAACCCATGCACGTCCACCAACTGTAAAAGTCTGATCATTCCCCCATTGACATCAACTGAAAGTATGACATTATGTTCCAAACTCGAAGTCACGTCGTATCTCATAATGATAATCAAGCTTTTTCACCTCTCTTTGTTCCAAGCGAACTCCTTTCTTTCATATTAATCATTCTTCAGTGCAGTATCCACCGTCCCAAATGGAATTTATAGACTTGGTCATTGTCCATCACGATTCCCAAATCGCTCTAAACATTTCTCAAGGCATGTAGCTATCCTACCACGTAATCCATATGTTACTCTACCACTCCCACTTTGGTTAAACCATTTCCTTTAAGCAACTTCTCGACCTATACTTTTCATACTTGGCCTGTTAGCAATTCAACCATCGCAAGACACCTCCCATCATGTCCTTCCTCATTATTCGTTACCCAAATACCGCTTTGAATCAAAATCCATCTCTGTATCACCCGAACTAACTAATTACTACCAACTCTAAGCCTCCTCGAAGACCATCTTTCTCGATCCATCAATATTAGAAACACAGATTTGATTCTAAAATCATTACACACCACCATCTCTGACAACTGCTTCTCAAGCACTATTTCACAATACCCTCCCTCGTAGGCAAATCAAAGAAGACCATAACACTGGTGAGCCTTAATGCATTCAAATAAGGACGATGACACCACGTTACAAATGAGAATTCCACCCTGCTTGAAAATATCAAGTCTCGTTACTCCATCAACCAAAGCTTGAACATCCATAGCCTGATTGCCTTTCCTCCACTGGAATTAAATGCCAAACCTCTAAACCACGAACTGAGAGATCCTCGTTTCAAGTTATTCACTGCCTCAACGCATATACAAGCACCCCACTATTACACCAACACTGTGCTATAACTGTAGACATGTGATTTTTTATCCTCCCCAAGACTTTTTATATTTTAGCACGTAAATATTTAATTTAGGCCTAATATTTTTATTTCAACTAATTTTGACTCTTTTGCTTTATTTCATCATAAAAAATGAAAATTAAGAAAAAATCGTTTCATTAAGGCTTTGTAGTCATTTTTAATCTTGAAAAATACCAAAAATAGTTTTATTTTAACGATCAGTCTTATTTTAATAGTTATTTTACTTAAGTAGGATTAATTAATAAACAAGGTCATATTTTTAATCTCGTTCGCGGGGAAAAAATAAAACTTGGGCTCGAGCAACCCATTTTTAGGCCTAATTTTTTGACCTAGCCCATAATTCTCAAGCCCATAATTCCTAGGCCCATACCCCCTAACCTAAAAAAATCCTATAAAACAATTAGACTCTGAAACCTAAAGTCCATCAGTGAAAATACAAAAAAAAGAAGCCTAAGACTCTTAAGACTTAAATCAGACTTAGGGGCAAAAGAGATGTGTGTCTTTTTCACAAGACCCCCTAAGACCTATACACACAGGAGAATGAGCGCCGTTTGAACGAAAGAGACGAACAACCCCCTCCCCCCATCAGCACCTTTCTTCAATCTTGAGAACAAAAAATCCCTCACCCTTCCACCATAAAACACACCTAGAACTCCTCCATAAGACCATAAAAACACCCAACCTAATAATGGTACAGACACAATCAGTGACCTTCACTGATTGCCCCCCCCCCCTTTCTGCCACCTGAGACAACAACAAAAATAGATCTAAGAAGGACGGACGAAGGAGACGAGTACAGCGACAACGTATAAGAAAATTCGAAGTTTGATTTCGGATTCAAATCCTACTGATTTTCATTCCAAAGTTTCTCTCGCTCTTCTGCTTTCGATTCTAAAAGCCATGGAATCTAATGGAGCATTGATTGAGGTTTGATACGATGTTGATTTGAGAGCTATCGTTTGTGGTGGAAGTTTGCAATTTCTGCTAGTCTTTGTTTAAACAGGTTCTTCTCCTCACTAATTCATCTCATTCAATTTTCTGGTTGTGAATTTAGGTACCCAAGAGCTTGGCTAAGATGCGTTTTGTTTTACATGTGTTTATATGGTGATATAATTGTTATAGTGCATTTATGAGTTAATTTCCAGTCGTTTGATTTTTCCGAATCTGATTTTCCTCGATTTAATTAGCTTCTCGTATTCTATCACTGTTGGTATAATACAATGTAAAATGTTAAAAGGAAGATGTTGAGTCAACAGTCAACAACAAATCTGATTCTTCTTAGCTTAAGTAAACTTTGATAATGTTGAGTGACGAACCATAGAAATTTTTTATAAGTCGTTCACTAACTTAATAAAAAACATAGAGTACAATTGATCTTTTCTTGAATGATAAACTATTTTAATTATGATGGCATACCTTTACATTATCTGTAAGATTTCCAAGGAGTAATAGAGAATCCCAATGTCCAAAATTACAAAAGCCCGTATGGAATAACCTTGAATTTTGTAGTTCATTTTAGGCATATAATTAAATCATCACAACTGCAGGTATGGTTCCCATGGCGTGGTTGTGGCACTTAATTTCAAATTAGTTTAAAAAATGAATATCCGTAGTTAATTGCTTTTCCTTTTGTAAAATTGAGGTGTGCCATCCAACCACCTAGTCTATGGCCCTGATACCGATATCTTAACAAGTGTAAAATGCCTTGAAATCTCGTAGTTTGCTTTAAACGCATTAATTAAATAAATTATCATAGTTACGGGTACGGTTCCCGTGACGTAATTGTGATGCTTAATTTCTAAAATCTGGGGGTACATTTATATGACCCGACCACAATTTAAGTTTAATAAAATAAACACTTTGACGATCGTGGGTACGGTTCCCGTGAAATAATTTGCAAATGTGTAATCAATAATTAGTTGTACAATAATTGGATTATTAAAAGCGGTTTTAAAAAAAGAGTTTAAAAATGCACATAGGTTTCAAAGATGTTTTAAACTCAAATAAATAGGCCAATAATAACAGTTGAGTGACCGTGCTAAAACTACGGAACCTGGGAATGCCTAACACCTCCTCTCGGGTTAACAGAATTCCTTACCCGAATTTCTGTGTTCGCGGACTATAAAACAGAGTCAATTCTTCCTCGATTCGGGATTTTAAATCGGTGACTTGGGATACCATAATTATCCCAAATGGCGACTCTAAACAATAAATAAATAGTCCCGTTTCGATTGTCACTTAAATTGGAAAAACTTCTTTATATCCCTTCTGGGGTAGTAAAAAGGAGGTGTGACAGCTCTGGCGACTCTGTTGGAGACAAGAACCCGAAATCTCTTGAACAGGATTCAATAATTCGAGCTTAGAATAATTGTTATATTTGGCATTCTTTATTATCTGATTTTTATTACATGTTTGGGCCTAATGTGCTAAATGTTGCTTTTACCGCTTTGATATTGTCTGAACTGTATATAAACTGCTATAAAACCCCTCTCTTCTCCCTTCTGAGGAGTGCACGCTAGTGGGACCTCTTTATGTTAGTGTTATATCCCAAATTAGAATGAGGTTCAGACAAGTTGCAAAGCCGGATGATTTTTTGGTTACCAGTACGCTACCATCCCCCTCCCCCGGCTCGAGTTGTCCGCTCGGGTAAGCTAGTTCTAGAAAAATATATGTAGGTTTTAAACCTAGAGTAACTCGGCCTCATGCCGGATCCCTAGTAGGAACGCTTGTTTGCATAATTTGCATTTAACTTTGGGGACTCAACACATGAGTTGAATCTGTCTAGGACAGGTGTACCCAAAAATAAAAGACCATCCTGATGTATCCTAATTTGCTACATGTTGCATTCCTTCAATGGTAACAAGGTCATTTGGCGGACCAGTAATAAGTTCAGGGCAAATGAAAAAGAGAGAGGATGAAGTGTGAAAATAAAGCAAGTAGGGCCTAGTTATGTTTTCTATCACATTTTTGTTAAGAAAAAGACAAAAAACTAAAAATTCAAAAAGATTTTGTACTTTTTCATCATTTTCTGAAAATCAAAATAAAAAAAAAAGAGGAAAAAGAAAATCCAAAAAGAGTTTACATGTTTCATCATTTTTTAAAAAAAGGACAAAATATACATTTTCTCTAAATTATTTGTTAATTTTATTTCTCGCCCATATCTAATCTGCCCGAACTACACATACCTGATTTTCGTCTTTCGGGGCGTGATACGTAGGCAACCCACATAGGGTCAGGTCTTTCTAGTGAGTTTAGGCTATTGGCTTCGCGGGGTCTTAGCCAAATCTTGCATTTTTAGCCACATAGGTTAATTTTAGAGAAATAGTCACAGCCATGTCTTGCATATGTCTAGTTGTGATGACCCGACCTGTTGTCATGTGAGTTACCACCCTGTTTCCCCCCAGTTTATGCTCCTTTATGCTTCATTATCAGTGTTGGGTGTGAATGAGTTGATTTGGATTGGTTTTAGAAGGAAATGAGACACTTAGTCTATTTAAGGAAGGTTTATTTTGGAAAAGTCAACCAGACGTTGACTTATGTGTTAGAGGGCTTGGATATGAATTCCCATGATTCGGTTATCTTCGGGGGTTGATTTGTGATTTAGGAGTGTGATCGGAAGTAATTTTGAAGGTCCGGTGTAGAATTAGGCTTGAATTGGCGAAGTTAGTATTTTGGCGAATTCCGGTTGATAGGTGAGATTTTGATCCGAGGGTCGGAATGAAATTCCGAGAGTTGTAGTATCTCCGTCAGGTGATTTGGGATGTGTGTGCAAAATTCTAGACTATTTGGAGGTGATTTGGTTAGTTTTTTGATCGAATGCGTATTTTGGAAGTTTTTAAAGAACTTAGGCTTGAATCCGATGAGAAACGATGGTTTTAGTGTTGTTTGAGGTGTTTTAATTATTGGAACAAGTTTGAATGATGTTATTGGAGGTGTTGGTGCTTTTGGTTAAGGTCAAGGGGGCCTCGGGGTGATTTTGATGGTTAACGGGAAGTTTTGGTTTGAGAACTTAAGAATATTGCAGCTGCTTCTGGTATTTTCGCTTCTGCGAAAATGGGACCGCAGAAGCGAGGTGCGAGCCCTAGAAGTGGAAGGGATTGCAAGTGCGGAATGGCTGACCGCATCTGCGGAGTTGCAGATGCGACAAAGTGACCGCAGATGTGGAAGCTTGGAGATTTAATGGGAACCGCAAATGCGGAGCTTGATCCGCAGAAGCGGAAGCCGCAAAAGCGGATTTAAGATCGTAGAAGCGGTTATTTGTGCAAAAGCGACCTTTTGACTGCAAAAGCGGAAGTCGCAGATGCGGCTATGGAGCCGGAGATGCGGAAATGATTGGTCAGGGCTATTTAATTTCTCCTTCGCGAATTTTTAAAGGGTTTCATATTTTTAACTCTGACATGGAGAATTAGGAGTGATTTTGAAGACAGATTTCAAGGGTTTTCGATAAGGTATGGATTATTGAACTCAAAACACGATTTCATGGTGTTATTAAATTGATTAGAGCTGAAAACTCAAGAAAATAATGGGTAAAAATTGTGGACTAGGGCTTGAAACTTAAAATAGTTAAAAATGGGGATTTGAGGGATTATTTGGACTTCGATTTTGGTAATCTTTATATGTATAGACTTGTGGTGAGATAAGGAATTCGTTGATGTTAAATTTTCTGATTTTTGTGAAGTGGGCCCGGGGCTCAGGTTTTGCTAATTTCGAGATTTTTGCTATGTTTCGATTGGGTATTGTTCTATTGGCATATTGTGACATATTCGTTGTGGTTTTGATTATATTAGACGCACGAGGAGGTCGATTTGAGAGGTAAGGGCATAGCGAGCTAGGATTTTGGCCAGCTTTAGGTGAGTAATAGATGTAAATGATGGCCTGAGGGTTTGAAATCCCGTATTTGCACATCGTAGTGCTATATTGAGGTGACTTGCACACCGGGGTAGCGAGCGTGTGGTAGAGCACCGTTGGGGATTGTGACTTGGTCCGTCCCGGTAGATGAATATACTGCGTAATTGACTAAAATCCACTTATTATCATTATAATTGAGCTGATTGCTATATTCGGGCTTTGTGCCAATTGATTAAATCCTTCAGGGATTGCTATTACTGGTTTCTTACAATTTTTCATATTGTTGAACTCAGTCCTAGTATTAAATATTGTTTTGCATACTCAGCCACCTTTTCTCAAACTAGAAACTTAATTAATATTTTCAAACGAAGTTTGGGCTGAATACTTCTATATTATTGTGCTCGAGGGGCTTATGTGATTTTGGACTGAGTATGGGATCGGGCTGCGCGCCGCAGTGGTATGACGTTGATATTGATATGAGGTCGAGGGCCTAGTTGATGCCATAAGATGGCTTATTATTGCGCTTGGGCCGTAAGGGGCCCCTCCCGGAGTCTGCACACCCCCAGTGAGCGTCGTCGACGATAAATAAATGGAGCGGGCTGCATCCGCAACGGGTACTGGAGAGTACCGGTCTATGTGTTGCATTGCATATTTGATTGTAATTTTACTTATTTATCTGTTGTGGTATTTCCATAATTTTTTTCATTAATTTACTGATTTTATACTACTAGGTTCCAGTTGCTGTATTTATAGAATTACTTTGTGCCTATTCAGGATTTCTTATTCTTAGCCTTTATTTATGTTTATTACTCACTGGGTCGGAGTACTCACATTACTCCTTGCACCTTGTGTGCAGATCCAGGTACACCTGAGGCTATGTGAGGATTTCTCTGCCCAACAGCTTATCCGAGAATATCAAGGTAGCTGCATTTGACGTCCGCAGTCCTGATCTTCCTTCTATCTTATTGCTTTATTTTCGCATTTCTAGATAACGATATGTAGTAGGTTGACACTCATGTATTAGAGGCTCAGACTTGTGACACCGGATTCTTCGGGTTGTGTGGTTGTTTTATTACTTGGAATTCCGCATGTTTTAACTTTATTTCAGATATTCAGTATTATGACTTAGTAATTTATCCATGTTAATTAATTCATGAACTATATAAAAATGATTAAGGTTATTGAATTGGTCGGGCTTGCCTAGCAGTGGGTTGGGCGCCATCACGACCAAGGTTGGGGTCGTGACAAGTTGGTATCATAGCCTAGGTTACTTGGTCTCGTGAGTCATGAGCAGGTTTAGTAGAGTCTCGTAGATCGGTACGGAGACGTTTGTACTTATCCTCGGGAGGCTGCAGAACCTTTAGGAAAACTTCAAAATTCTTGAAACTCTTGTTGTGCGGCTTCGTTGAACTGAGAACTAAACTTCTATTATTATATTCTCTCACAAATAGTGAGGCAACGAGCTACCGGACGTGACGGATAACCACCAGTGCCACCTACTGAGGCTGTGGAAGCGGTTGTGGTCGTGACAGAGGCAGAGCAGCCGGGGCAGCACCTGCTGATCCACCAGTTGCCCCAGCTCAGGATCAGGCTCCAGCTATGGATACTCCAGCAGCACCTGTTCAGGCACCAGCTGTGCCTATCGTGATTCCGAGTCTTCAGGAGACCTTGGCATAGATATTATCAGTCTGCACTGGCCTGGCTCAGGCAGTTTCAGCCACCATAGCAGTAACAACTACTTCACAGGCCGGGAGAGGCAATCAATCCCCAGTTGCTCGCACACGTGAGCAGGTGGTGCAGGGACTACAGACACCAAAGGATCCTCCAGCTCAGCAGGTTGCACCAGTTCAGGGCTTCGTGGTTCCAGTTATGCCAGACAATGAGCAGCGTTATCTTGAAAGGTTTGGGAGGCTCCAGCCTCCGATATTCAGTGGTGCTCAGGGCGAGGATACCCAGGGTTTTCTTGAAAGATGTCAGCGTATGCTCCGTACGGCAGGGATCCTTGAGTCGAGTGGTGTGGCATTTACTACTTTTCAGTTCACGGGGGTTGCTCTTACTTGGTGGGAGGACTTTGAGAGGCGTACGCCTGTCGATGCAGCATCTCTGTTTTGGAAGCAGTTCTCCTCTCATTTTCTGGAGAAGTATGTACCTTAGTCCCGCAGGGAGGAGTTGCATAGGCAGTTTGAGTGGTTGACATAGGGGGATATGACAGTGACTCAGTACGAGATGAGGTTTTCATAGTTGGCCCGTCATGCTATTTGGATGGTTCTGTCAGATCATGAGAGGATTAGGAGATTTATGGATGGCCTTAACTACCATCTCCGTGTTCTAATGACTAGAGAGAAAGTACTGGGCACTACGTTTGAGGAGGTGGTGGATATCGCTCGTGAGATCGAGTCAGTTTGCCGTAGAGAGCGAGAGGAGAGGGAGGCCAAGAGGCCTCGTAGATCGGGCAGTTACAGTGGTGCTCTTCGAGGGGCTTGTTCCAGCAGGGTAGAGGTCGTTCTTTCAGGCCTGCTCAGTCGGCCTATCCAGAGTATCGTGGGGGATCTTCAGGCCGTGGTCATCATGGGCCCCTGCAGGGTCAGTCTTCACTCAGCGCTCTCCCAGCTCAAAGTTCATCTCATGCCCTATCAGCTCAGGGTTCTTTTGTACCGAGTGCATCTGCTAGTCACTCCGGTGCGAGGGGTTCCCTTCAGTCCCCATCTCCAGCACCGGGCAGCTATTATGAGTGCGGAGAGTTTGGTCACTTGAGGAGGCAGTGCCCTCGCCTTTGTGGCAGACAGCATCAGCAGAGGGTTCAGCCCTCGACTTCTGCTCTAGTTACTTTATCACCCGCCCAGACAGCTAGGGGTGGAGATCAGGCAGCTAGGGGTCGTCCCAGAGGTGGAGATCGATCAGGCGGTGGCCAGGCTCGTTTCTATGCTATGCCGGGTAGGACAGATGCCATTGCTTCAGACGCTGTCATTACAGGTATTGTTCTAGTTTGCCACAGAGATGACTCAATATTATTTGATCCCGGTTCTACCTATTCATATGTGTCTTCATATTTTGCTCATCATTTAGGTACGTCCCGAGGGTTTCTTGCTTTACCTGTTCATGTATCTACCCCGATGGGCGATACTATTGTTGTAGACCATGTATATCGGTCATGTTTGGTAACTATTGGGGGTCTGGAGACCCGAGTTGATTTATTGCTATTGAGCATGGTGGACTTCGACGTTATTTTGGGCATAGATTGGTTATCTCCGTGTCATGCTAAGAAAATCACTTTGGCTATGCCGGGTGCACCGCGGATTGAGTGGCGTGGCGTGACTGATTATGTTCCTAGTAGAGTTATTTCTTTCTTGAAGGCCCAACGTATGGTTGGGAAGGGTTGCCTTTCCTATTTGGCATTTGTGAGGGATGTGGGAGATGAGACTCCTAGCATTGATTATGTTCCAGTTGTGAGGGATTTTCCTGATGTATTTCCTGCAGACCTGCCGGGCATGCCACCGAACAGGGATATTGATTTCGGTATTGACTTGGTGTCGGGCACTCAGCCCATTTCTATTCCACCATATAGTATGGCACCAGCGGAGTTGAAAGAATTGAAAGAGCAGCTTCAGGAGCTCTTGGATAAGGGGTTCATTCGGCCTAGTGTGTCACCTTGGGGTGCGCCAGTTCTGTTTGTGAAGAAGAAGGATGGAAAAATGAGAATGTGCATCGATTATAGGCAATTGAACAAGGTAACAATTAAGAATAAGTATCCCCTGCCTCGCATTGATGATTTGTTTGACCAGCTTCAGAGAGCGAGGGTGTTTTCCAAGATTGATCTCCGTTCGGGTTATCACCAGCTGAAGATCAGGAATTCAGATATTTATAAGACTGCCTTCAGGACTAGATATGGTCACTATGAGTTTCTTGTTATGTATTTCGGGCTGACCAATGCCCCAACGACGTTCATGCATCTGATGAATAGTGTATTTCGTCCTTATCTGGATTCATTTGTCTTAGTGTTCATTGATGATATTCTGGTATACTTGCGTAGTCAGGAGGAGCACGCGCAACATTTACGAGTTTTATTGCAGAGATTGAGGGAGGAGAGGCTCTATGAAAAGTTCTCCAAGTGTGAGTTCTGTCTCGGTTCAATGGCTTTCTTGGGACACGTGGTGTCCAGCGAGGGGATTCAAGTTGACCCAAAGAATATAGAGGTGGTGCAGAGTTGGCCTAGACCGTCCTCAACCACAGAGATTCGTAGTTTCCTTGGGTTGGCAGGCTATTATCGCCGGTTTATTTAGGGTTTTTCCTCTCATCGCCCTTGACCAAGTTGACTCAGAAGGGTGTTTCATTTGTATGGTAGGACGAGTGTGAGGAGAGCTTTCAGAAGCTCAAGATAGTTTTGACCACAGCTCCAGTATTGATCTTGCTGTCAGCTTCAGGTTCCTATACGGTACATTGAGATGCTTCCAGAGTTAGGACAGGTTGTGTTTTGATGCAGGAGGGTAGAGTTATTGCTTATGCTTCTCATCAGTTGAAGCCCCATGAGCAAAACTACCTTGTTCATGATTTGGAGTTAGATACTATAGTCCATGCATTGAAGATTTGGAGGCATTACTTATATGGCGTATCTTGTAAGGTATTCACTGATCATCGCAGTCTTCAGCATCTGTTCAAGCAAAAGGACCTTAACTTAAGGCAGCGGAGATGGCTAGAGTTACTGAAGGATTATGACATTACTATTCTGTATCACCCGGGGAAGGAAAATGTAGTGGCCGATGCTTTGAGCCGAAAAGCGGTGAGTATGGGCAGCTTAGTGTACATTCCAGTTGAGGAGAGGCCATTTGCAGTTGATGTTCAGGCCTTTGCCAATCAGTTTGTGAGACTAGATATTTCAGAGCCCAATTGGGTGTTGGCTTATGTGGTTTCTCGATCTTCCTTATATGACCACATCAGAGAGTGTTAGTATAAGGATCCGCATTTGCTTGTCCTTAAGGATAGGGTTCAACATGATGATGCCAGGGATGTGACTATTGGAGATGATGGTGTGTTGAGGATGCAGGGCCGAATTTGCATGCCCAATGTGGATGGGCTTCGGGAGTTGATATTGGAGAAGGCCCATAGCTCGCGGTATTCCATTTATCCGGGTGCCGCGAAGATGTATCAGGATCTTAGACATCACTATTGGTGGTGGAGGATGAAGAGAGATATCGTGGAGTATGTAGCCCGGTGTCTTAATTGTCAGCAGGTGAAATCTGAGCATCAGAAATAGGGTGGCTTGCACCAGCAGATGGTTATTCTTGAGTGGAAGTGGGAGAGGATCACTATGGATTTTGTTATCGGACTCCCACGGGCTTTGAAGAGGTTTGATGCTATTTGGCTGATTGTAGACAGGTTGACCAAGTCCGCACACTTCATTCCGGTTTGTACTACTTATTCTTCAGAGCGGCTGGCAGAGATTTATATTCGGGAGATTGTTCGGTTGCATGGTGTCCTAGTTTCCATCATATCAGATCAGGGCACTCAGTTCACCTCTCAGTTTTGGCAGGCTGTTCAGCGAGAGTTGGGTACTCAGGTGCAGTTGAGCACAACATTTCACTCTCAAACAGACGGGCAGTCCGAGCGCACCATTTAGATATTAGAGGATATGTTACGCGCCTGTGTTATTGATTTTGGAGGGTCATGGGATTGGTTTCTACGCTTGCAGAGTTCGTCTACAACAACAACTATCAGTCCAGCATTCAGGTGGAACTGTATGAGGCCTTGTATGGGAGACGGTATAGATCTCCAATTGGTTGGTTCGAGTCTAGGGAGTGTGACGACCCAAAGGGTCATCACTTGTTTCCTCATTCGTTCCGTGATTCCGAGGCCTTGAAAACCTTATTTTTTTACTTGCCTCAATTTGCGTGCGCAGTCCGGGCCCGTAGCCGGAAAGCTTTTATGTTGAAATATGTGAATTCTATAAAAAATTTCAAGAATTTTGATATTAATATGATTAAAGTTTACTTTGGTCAACATTTTGGATAAATGGACTCGGACCTGAGATTGGACGGTCCGTAGAAAAATATGGGACTCGTGCATGTGCCCGAAGTCGAATTCCAAGGTCTAGAGCCCGAGGAAAGAATTTTTCTGTTAAATTGTTTTTCTAAAATTATTAAGGAAAATGGAAAAGGAAATTGAATAAAAGACTAGGGTATCGGCTCGTATTTTGGTTCCGACGCCCGGTACAAGTCTTAAATATGTGTTAAGCGCTTTCTGTAAAGTTTGGTCGAAATCGGACGTCATTTGACGTGTTTCAGACCTAAATATCTAAAGTTGGAAGTTTATGAAGTTTGAAATGAAAATGATGATTTTGGGGCTTGATTCAATGATTTTGATGTTATTTTGGCGATTTGATCGCACGAATAAGTCAGTATGATGTTTTTGAGGTTGTATACATGTTTGGTTTGGAGACCCGAGGGCTCGGGTGAGTTTTGGATAGGTGTCGAGTTGCATTTTGAACTTTGGAAAAATAGTTGCAGGTCAGGTCTGATATCTTCGCATTTGCGAAGGATTTCTCGCAAATGCGAACTCCCCATCGCAAATGCGAAGTCTTGGGATTTGGCTTGGGATCGCAAATGCGAATAAATTGCTCGCAAATGCGAGTAAGGGATTTCCAGGCACAGGTCGCAAATGCGATCACAATGCCCGCAAATGCGAGAGTGCCAAGATCGCAAATGCGATCAATACTTCGCAAATGCGAAGTCTGCACTTAGGCCCAAAGTTCGCAAATGCGAACTGAAATGTCGCAATTCCCAGCCCTGTTTGGTTCGCAATTGCGAACCAAGGTTCGTAATTCCCATATCCGCAGCCCAGCAAATTTTATACTTAGTCGAAATTTCATCACTTTTCACCATTCTTTCAAAACCCAAACACCATAGGCGATTTTTCAAGAGCAAACTTCATCCCAAATCACTTGTAAGTTGATTTTTACTCAATTCTTTCAATCTTTAACATCATTAAACATGTTTTCCTCTTGAAATCAAGGATTTTCATGGGTGAAATTGGGATTTTTGGGTAGAACCTAATCCATAAATTGGGGAGCTGGACCTCGATTTGAGGTCCGATTTCAAAACAAATTACATATTTAAATTCGTGGGGGAATGGGTAATCAGGTTTTGGTTCGAACCTCGAGTTTCGACCACGTGGGCCCGGGGGCATTTTTGGAATTTTTGGGAAAAACTTGGGAAAATCATTTTTTTATGCATTCAAATTGATTCATATAGTGTTTATTAAAGTAATTGAACAATTTGTGATTAGATTCGAGCGAATTGGAGGTGGAACCGCGAGGTAAAATTATAGTTTAGGATTAAGTGGAGTTCAAGGCTTTGAGGTAAGTGTTTGGTTTAACCCTAGCTTGAGGGAATAGGAGTTGAATCTTATTGCTAATTGCTATGTGATCGAGTACGATGTATAGGCATGGTGACGAGTATCTATACATTGGTGTCTAGCATGACCGTGAGTCCTTATAATGTGGTTATCATGACTTGGTTGTGAACTCCGTGATTATTGGAGGATCATGTGAATGGTGATATGATTACTTGATTCTTTGGAGCGTTGGCTCAAACTAGTAGAGTGGGTTATAAGATAATAATAGTAAGAAAAAGAAAGCGTTGTTGATTATTCGCTTGCCGGGACGTTTGGTTGAACTTGTTGGATTATTTCCCTTTCCGAGATTTTGTCAAATATTTGCTTATTTTTATGTCCCTTAATTGTGACTATTGTTTCGGAAGTCAGATTGTTAAATGACATTGAGGATCAGGTTGCGCGCCGCAACAATGATATATTAACAATGATATGGGTCGGGTTGCACGCCGCAACAGTGGTCATTATGGGTCGGGCTGCACGCCGCAACAGTGGTCATTATGGGTCGGGCTGCACGCCACAACAGTGGTATTTGTGGAGCGGGTTGCACGCCGCAACAGTGGTATTTGTGGAGCGGGTTGCACGCCACAACAGTTATTGATACCATGTGTTTGTATTGAGTATTGGTTCCTTGTTCATTGTGAATCTAAGTTGCTTTAGTTTGTTACTCGGGGTTACTGTTAATATTGTATCTCCCCATAGTATGTTTCCCCTTCCCATGTTGTCATTTGGTTTGTATTCGATTTCTGCTGTATATTTATGACTGCACAGGTTTATGTGGTGTCCAGTCTAGCCTCGTCACTACTTCGCCGGGGTTAGGTTAGACACTTACCAGCACATGGGGTCGGTTGTGCTGATGTGCATTTTTGCACAGGTCCATATTTTGAGGAACAACAACAGCATTAGTGCGGGAGCATGCTTTCATTTTGTTTGGAGACCGAGGTAGCCTTGCAGGCGTCCGCAGGCCCGGCGTCTCTTCTTTATGTTCTCTTTTAGACTGTTGCCTCATTATTTTTGAGACAGACAACTTATATATTTCTTTCAGACCATTGTATTTAGTATATTCTTAGTAGTTCGTGAGTACTGTGACACCAAATCTTGGGTAGAGGCTATTAATGACTGCTCCGCGTTATGATTCATAATTATAAATCAGACTTTCGCTATTATTATTGTTAAATTTCATGTTCTATATTGATGTTGTAAACTGTTAAAGTAATTGTCTAGTAAGGAAAGGGGTAAATAAGTTGGTTTGCCTAGCTACCACGAGTAGGCGCCATCACGATTCCGATGGTGGGAAATTCGGGTCGTGACAGGGAGGCTAGATTGTTGGGGACAGATTTGGTTCAGGATGCATTGGAGAAGGTAAAGTGATTCAGGAGAGACTCCGTACAGCGCAGTCGAGGCAGAAGAGTTATATGGACAGGAAGGTCTGAGATGTATCCTATATGATTGGTGAGAAGGTCTTGCGGAAGGTTTCACCCACAAAGGGTGTTATGAGATTTGGAAAGAAAGGGAAATTGAGTTCGTGATTCATTGGGCTTTTTGAGGTACTTAGGAGGATTGGGGAGGTGGCTTATGAGCTTGCCTTGCCACCTAGCTTATCGGGCGTGCATCCAGTTTTTAATATTTCTATGCTTCGGAAGTATATTGGAGACCCGTCCCATGTTTTGGATTTCAGTACAGTTCAGCCAGAGGATGACTTGACTTATGATGTAGAGCTAGCAGCCATTTGGATCGTCAGGTTCGGAAGTTGAGGTCAAAGTAAGTTGCTTCGGTGAAAGTGCAGTGGAGAGGTCGGCCCGTGGAGGAGGCTACCTGGGAGACCGAGCGGGAGATGCGGAGCAAATATCCTCACCTATTTGAGGCTTCAGGTATGTTTCTTGACTCGCTCGAGGACGAGCATTTGTTTAAGTTGGGGAGGATGTGACGACCCGACCCCTCGTCACATGAGTTACCTCCCCATTTCCCTCATTTTATGCTTCTTTATGCTTCATTATCAGTGTTGGGTGTGAACGAGTTGATTTGGATTGGTTTTAGAATGAAATGAGACACTTAGTCTCTTTAAGGAAGGTTTGTTTTGGAAAAGTCAACCAGACGTTCACTTATGTGTTAGAGGGCTCGGATATGAATTTCGGTGATTTGGTTAGCTTCGGAGGTTGATTTGTGACATAGGAGTGTGATCGGAAGTAATTTTGGAGGTCCGGTGTAAAATTAGGCTTGAATTGGCGAAGTTAGTATTTTGGCGAATTTTGGCTGATATGTGAGATTTTGATCCGAGGGTCGGAATGGAATTTCAAGAGTTGCAGTAGCTCTGTCAGGTTACTTGGGATGTGTTTGCAAAATTTCAGACTATTTAGAGGTGATTTGGTTAGGTTTTTGATCGAATGCATATTTCGGAAGTTTTTAAAGAACTTAGGCTTGAATCCGATGAGAAACGATGGTTTTAGTGTTGTTTGAGGTGTTATAATGATTGGAACAAGTTTGAATGATATTATTGGAGGTGTTGGTGCATTTGGTTGAGGCCCCGGGGGCCTCGGGGTAATTTCAGATGGTTAACGGGAAGTTTTGGTTTGAGAACTTAAGAATATTGCAGCTGCTTCTGGTATTTTCGCTTCTGCAGAAATGGGACTGCAGAAGTGAGGTGCAAGCCGCAGAAGCGGCAGGGATCGCAGGTGCGGAACGACTGACCGCATCTGCGGAGTCGCAGATGCGATAAAGTGACCGCAGATGCGGAAGCTCAGAGATTTAATGGGAGCCGCAAATGCGAAGCTTGATCCGTAGAAGCAGATTTGTGACCGCAGAAGCGACCTTTTGACCGCAAAAGCGGAAGTCGCAGATGCGGCTGTGGAGCTGCAGATGCGAAAATGGCTGGTCAGTGCTATTTAATTTCTCCTTCGCGAAGTTTTAAAGGGTTTCATATCTTTAACTCGGACTTGGAGAATTGGGAGCGATTTGGAAGAGAGATTTCAAGGGTTTTCGATAAGGTATGGATTCTTGAACTCAAAACACGATTTCATGGTGTTATTACATGGATTAAAGCTGAAAACTCAAGAAAATAATGAGTAAAAATAGTGGACTAGGGCTTGAAACTTAAAATAGTTAAAAATGGGGATTTGAGGGGTCATTTGGACTCCGATTTTGGTAATCTTTATATACATAGACTCGTGGAGAGATAAGGAATCCGTTGATGTCAAATTTTCTGATTTTTGTGATGTGGGCCCGAGGCTCGGGTTTTGCTAATTTCGAGATTTTTGCTATTTTTTGATTGTTTTCGATTGGGTATTGTTCCATTGGCATATTTTGACGTATTCGTTGTGGTTTTGATCAGATTCGACGCACGAGGAGGTCAATTTTAGAGGCAAGGGCATAGCGAGCTAGGATTTTGGCTGGCTTGAGGTGAGTAATAGATGTAAATGATGTCTTGAGGGTTTGAAACCCAGTATTTGCACATCGTAGTGCTATATTGAGGTGACTTGCACGCCAGGTAGCGAGCGTGGGGTAGAGCACCGTTGAGATTGTGACTTGGTCTATCCCGGTAGATGAATATACTGCGTAATTGACTGAAATCCACTTATTATCATTATAATTGGGCTGATTGCTATATTTGGGCTTTGTGCCAATTGATTAAATCCTTCAGGGATTGCTATTACTGGTTTCTTACCATTTTTCATATTGTTGAACTTAGTCCTAGTATTAAATACTGTTTTGCAAACTTAGCCACCTTTTCTCAAACTAGAAACTTAATTAATATTTTCAAATGAAGTTTGGGCTGAATATTTCTATATTATTGTGCCCGAGGGGCTTATGTGATTTTGGACTGAGTATGGGATCGGGCTGCGCGCCGTAGCGGTATGATGTTGATATTGATATGAGGCCGGGGGCCTAGTTGATGCCACGAGATGACTTATTATTGCACTTGGGCTGTAAGGGGCCCCTCCCGGAGTCTGCACACCCCTAGTGAGCGTCGTCGACGATAACTAAATAGAGCGGGCTGCACGCCACGGCGGGTACTGGAGAGTACCGGTCTATGTGTTGCATTGCATATTTGATTGTCATTTACTTATTTATCTGTTGTGGTATTTCCATAATTATTTTCATTGATTTACTGATTTTATACTACTGGGTTCAAGATGCTGTATTTATAGAATTGCTTTGTGCCTATTCAGGATTTCTTTTTCTCAGGCTTTATATATGTTTATTACTCACTGGGTCGGAGTACTCACGTTACTCCCTGCACCTTGTGTACAGATCCAGGTACACCTGAATAGCAGCTTATCCGAGAATATCAAGGTAGTTGTATTTGACGTCTGCAGTCCTGATCTTCCTTCTATCTTATTGCTTTATTTCCGCATTTCTAGATAACGATATGTAGTAGGTTGATACTCATGTATTAGAGGCTCAGACTTGTGACACCGGATTCTTCGGGCTGTGTAGTTGTTTTATTACTTGGGATTCTGCATGTTTTAATTTTATTTTAGATATTCAGTATTATGACTTAGTAATTTATCCATGTTAATTAATTAATGAACTGTATAAAAATGGTTAAGGTTATTGAATTGGTCGGGCTTGCCTAGCAGTGTGTTGGGCGCCATCACGACCAGGGTTGGGGTAATGACACTAGTAAAGAATGTTATTGTCTCACATAGTGTTGGTTCCAGTTTTCTCATACAGGTGTGTATTTACTTACCGGAGTTTGAGCAAGACAAAGCCCCAGGACCATTTAGTCAGGATCACTCATTCAGGAGTGGATTAGAAGGAGTTTTTTTTATGTTTTAAATTTATTTTTCTTTTTATGTCATCTTTTACCTTCTAGTTTTGTATAGTAATGTCGAGTTTTTATTATTATTATTATTATTATATTTTCTATTTTGCATTTAAAAAAGTGTGTTATTATTCAAAAATCCAAAAGAAAGAGATGTTGCATTTTATATTTCTGTTAGAAGTTTTTTTTAGAATACCAAATCTAGGAATAAAGAAATAAAAATCTTTTAAGGTGGTTTTCCTAAAACTCACAATAAAAAAAAAAATTTGCTTTTGGTACATCAAGACTAATTTTTTTTTTTAAAAAAAAGAGAATTTTCTTTTAGTACCTCTTTAAAAAGTTTTCTTTAAGGTATTAATTAAAAAAAAATCCAAAAAGATTTTCTTTTGAGGTTCTTCTTTGGGAAAGTAATGAAAAATGAAAAAAAGAATTCTTTTTATTTTCATTAGAACTTTAGGATATTGTACATAGAAGAAAAAAATATGCTTTATCTTTTGTTTATCTTTAAAGTTTCTTTCTTATGTAATCAAAAGCTGAAATCCAAAAATATTTTTTTTTGTTCATTTTTCATTTGAAATCTTCCTTCAGGGATATCAAATGAAAATTCAAAATATTTTTCTTTGATTTATTGCTTAGATTTCCTCCCTTAAAAAAAGAGAAGAAAGAATCAAAAAATATTTTTTTTCTTGTAAGATTTTTTCCTTAATAATCTCCCATATAGTGTTTGTTTCAAAAAGAAATAAAAAATACTCGTTAAGCTTGAGTTTAGAATAGGTTATAGAACATTAATTCTAGAAAATTCAAAAAAAGGGGTTTGCTTCTTTTATTTCTCTTTTCTCGTCAAAGTAATCATCAAGGTAAAAAAACAAGGAAAAGAAAAAGAGAACGTTGGTTAGTTTACTTTATTCCCGATCTGCCCGAACTACGCAAAGATCTGATTCATGCGGCGTTATGATACATAGGCAACCTACATAGGGTTCGAGCAAATTATTTTTTAAAGAAAATTAAAAAAAAAAGAAAAAAGAAAAAAGAAAAAGAAAAAAAGAGAGATGAAATCATAGGATGTGAGAAATGAGAGGAAGAAAAAGAGTGATAAATAGAAGAAAAAAAGTGGAAGGAAAATGAGCAAGCCAAGAAGTGATAGAAAAGAAAGAAAAAAGAAGATTGAAATGAAAAAAATTGGGATGATGCCAAGTGACCTTGTGACCCTAGAAGTCATTCTAGAACCGTTAATTGTGCTAAGTGCATGGCATACAATGTGATATTTTTAGCTGTTAAATGCCATAATGCTAACAGGATGTCCCCATTTTGTTCCTTTTGTTATCTTCATTGGACAGAGAAGGGTGGTTGGTTTGTGGTTTTTTTCAAGTAACTCGTCCATACAACACAAGGTCAAAGAGTAAGGTAGCCATGGCTAGCAAAGAGTTGGACACATGGATTGTTGATCCGTTTAAGGGAATTGTTGAATCAAAATCTGAGTTGAAAGAAAAGGCCTTAAGGTTGAAAAGACAGATGACCGAAATATACCAAGCCTGGTTTAGTGGGCGTACTCCACCATCAGTTCCCACTAACTACTGATCGCAGCCTACCCCGCACTACTAATTAAGTAACGAGAGAAGGTTGGAGCAGCTTTTACCCAATTTAGGGTCGGGATCGATATCCACAGAGAACTAGAATTTGGAATCGAGTATCTATCTAGTGTAGAGTTGCGTATGTATTCCAAATTACACTTCTAATTATTTTTGGGATTTTTGTTTTACTTCTACTATTTATCAAACTACAAGGTAAATGCAACTAGATTAAGCTAAGATTTATAATGCTACGGGTTGTTCAAATAGTTTAAAAGGCACTAGGATAGTGACTTCCGCCTAGGTGGTCAATTAATGGGTACTTGAGTCTAAGGAACGTTTGACATATTTGGGGAGTATGATATAACTTTTGCATGACTTTACCCACTATACACCTCTCGGTGGTTCGAGTGATTTTGCCCGAATTGACTTTCTCAAGACCAATTGGCTATGCAAGACAAGCAACTAGGGTTCAAGTCGGGTATTACTCTCTCGAGGTTTAACCCTTTAATTGGGGCTATCAATCTCTTGAGTACACCCCAATTCCTTCCAGGACCAATTTCACAGACTTAGGCTCTCTTTCTCAAGAAGAGTCCAAGTCAACTAAACATAAACTAGTGTTTGCACCCACTAATTCAACAATTAAACATGAAATTTGCCCAAATATCAAACACACATAGTCAATCTAGCCCTAAAATACAAGATCCATCAATTACCCATACTAGGGTTGAACCACAGCCCTAGCTTATGAGTCTAGCTACTCATAATTAAAGAACAAAATGGAAATAGATAAAGAAAAACTCATATTAATTAATTACTAATATAAACACAAAGATTCAATGATGAAATGTAGATAAAATTGCCCAAATTGGCTACAAATATCGAAACCACGAGCGCAACAATGTTCTGATACTGTCTGCTTAACCTAAAAATGGAAAAGAAGCTATTTATACTATGCTGACAATTTTAGACAAAAAATACCCCTGCGGCGTTAGTGCGAACCGCACAAAATGGACTGCGGTCCGCACTAGGGCTTTGGACTTGACAAAAATGCTCTCTAAAATTGGGTACCGCGGATCGCAGAGAATGGACTGTGGCTACGGAGGCTTCTAGTGCGGTCCGCATAAAATGGACCGCCGAACACATTGGTTTCACACTAGGAAATTGCAACTCTCTGATTCTCCTCACCGCGGACCGCAGAGAATGGACTGCAACCACGTTTATCTCAGTGCAGACCGCATAAAATGGTAGTGCGACCGCACTACTTCTTTGCCTAGAAATCATGCTCTCTGAATCTCCTAGTGCGGACCACACATAATGTAGTGCGACTGCACTTGCCTTGTTTTGCCTGAGCTTTGTCTTGTCTTAGTACTTGTGCAAGTTTCACTCCTTTTGAGCTGATCTTTGACATCATGTCACTTTGTTGATCAAACCTGTAATCAAGCACAACTTGTGAGCTTTTTGGGACTATTTTGTACAAATTCCTAATCAAAACATAAGCAAGAAGGAGTATAAAAGGTATCAAAATCCCTAGTTATCAACTCCCCCGAACTTAAGCTTTTGCTTGTCCTCAAGCAAACAAAATAAGACCCACCCCTTAAGATAATGCCCAAGAAAATTACAGCTGTCCTAAATTGACCTCATCAAGCATCAATTGGGACTAACAATTGCCCTCAATACAAATGAATCATTAACAACTTTTACTCTTTGAAACACCATGGATTAAGTGCGACACAAGAGCATCAAGAATTGACTCAACACATCAAAGAACTCTTTTCCATTACTTTGGTCATAGTGGAACCCAAACTCACACATCCTCAGCTTTCCTAAGCAAACCTCACCTTTAGAATAATGGTATTCATTACGAGGTTAATATGAATTCACTCATCTCTCAAAAAGAAAAGTCAAAAGACCGACTCTAAGTACCATATGCTTGCCCCTTATGTGAGTATCCACTAATGTAAGCTTCATTCAATTCAAGATCATATAGGTCTTTTGTGGAGACATTGTGAAGGCTTTTAGTTTAGGGTAGGAAATGTTTAGTCTAAGTAGGTTCCATCTTCCCTTAAGCACTTCTTTTGTTTCATTTGGCACACATTCACTTGACTCTTTCAGTCATTTCACTTCTTTCTAAGGGGTTAGAGAGACACACTTTCTTATGCATTTCAAACCTTTTCTCTTTTTTCAACTTTCCACACCTTTCATTCTTTGCTTTTCTTGAATCCCTTTTTATTCTTTTTCATATTGAACATTCTTTTTTTTTTTGCTTTTCTTTCTTTTTCATTGCCTTCCCTTTTCTTCATTTTTGTGCCTTTTTACCACTTTGTTGCAATCCTCGTCTCTCCCCCCAAACTTATACTTTTGCCATGTGCTAAAGGAAAGATCAGGTGCCAAGCGAGGGTATCTTTTAGAACGGGTAAAGGCTTGTATCATGGTTTTTTTGAAAGAAAAAGGTCTAAGGCTCCAAAAGGGTTGACTAGGGATCTTATCATTAGTGGGTTGTGGATGTGTTCAAACTATAATTTGGAACAAGGAGAGCCCATAGTCATGTCTCAAGTCAAAATTCACTTAGGATTTCGCGTCAACAAACATTCAGGGCAAGTTCTAGACCAATGGCTCAGGACTTGGACTTGCATTACGATTACTTACCACACAAGCTATGGGATCGCTAAAGACACAGAGTCGGGGGCCCACAACGACCTTAGATAATATTTAAGCTCACAATGGTCCCGAAAAACCACTTGATGATTATCGGCCAACACAAGAGTCTCTAGGTCACAACTTTCACCATCCTAAACACAACAAATATTTTTTGACCATAAGATCAAAGGAAAATGTGCTAGGCCCAAGTGTAGCTTTGCTTGAGGCACCCTTAACTGCTAACTACTAAAAATAAAAAGAAAAACAGACTCAAACCCTTAAGAAGGTTTTCACGCCATCCGCTATTGGAAAGAGCCACCCAATTCACACAACACTCCACCTTTGGAAAGAACCGTGGCATGCAAACTTTCAAAACAAGAAGCTACGAATCACAAATAAGAAGGTAAGAACGAAAAATTTGCAGAAAGTAGAATGAATATATACAAGAGGGGATTTAAATATACAATAGATGGGGTGAATATCTATAATGTAACATAACTTTATGTACCGACCCAAACTAAAATAAAAGTGCGAGAAATGATAAAGATATATACAAACCAAAAATGAAAAATAAAGAAAGCATAAAAAGTATCAAAAAATATATACAGTCATCCGAATGAACCCATGAAATAAACAGTAGGGCCTACCTCCTCAAATGAAAGTTGGAATTGTCCCCAATGCCAACTAAACAAAATAAATCACCAAAAAGATAATAAATAAGGATATATAGACTCCCTATGGCATGTCTGTCTACATAGGCTCCTGAGTGGCCCCTGGATTCTCACTGTGCTCGGGAACCTCAGACTGGTTCCCTATTGGCTGCTGCTCTATTGCTGGGACCTGGGCCTGGACCTAGACATGCTCCTGAAGTACATCCTGTGGCTGACTGGAGGAAGCCTATGGTGGGTCGGCTTACTAGATGAGTGCATCATCCGCTTTGGGAATCGTCCTCCTCCTCCTCTTGAGAGGCCTCTGATAGTGCTCCGGCTGAGGATCAGCTGCTGGTACTGGGTCCTGGAGCAGTAAATCTAAAGGCAGCTAATCTGCCTTCAGTTTGTCAACATCTTCTCTCAGCTCCTTCACGGACTCCTTGGAGGCCCGTGTCCTCCTCAGCTTCTTGTGCTCCCTAGCAAGCTCCTTGAGAGCCTTGCCATGTGAATCAACTGCATCAGTAAGCACTTCTGATTGTCGAGGATTTTTTTTGGTTGTCTAGTATATCCTTAAGAGCATCCTTTATCGACTAGGGAACTTGTGAGGGTGGGGTGGTGGTGCCGACTGAGCCTCTACCATAGTAGTCAAGACGGACAACTTGGATGATGCAGTCTGCATCCAGTAGTTGATACTAAGAAGTGTCTGGCTCAGTTGGTGGGCAGTGATAGGATAAGCATGGGAAGATGAAATCTCCTGGTCTACTGAGGTGGATAGACCAGGAGGAATAGCAGTGGAAGTAGAGGCAAGCTCAGCATGGGTCACTACCACAACTGGGTCTTCAGACTGGCCAGTTGGAGCAGTAGATATACCTTTGAAGTTTTTGCTCTTCAGGTTGTCATCTCCTTGCATGTTGTACCAAGACAATGGGGCCTTTACTTTGACCGTTATGTCGAACGACCTCTTTTTAACTTTGAGGTCCCGAAAGTACATAGTCAGAAAACTGGGGAAGGGGTAGTTTCTATCATGCTCACTACCCACAATAGAGATAATCCGAGACATTTCTTTCCCTACATTGATCAGGTACCCCGCCATGATCGAGGCCACCAACACTGCTCGCTAAAGAGGGAGGGTGTTGTCATGCGTAGCCGGGTCCAATCTGCTGCACACAAATGTTTCTCACCCCTTTGCCTCGAAGTTCAAACTACATCTCAGAATCTTGACACCCGCAGTCAACCAGTCGGGGGTAGTACCTGGGATTGCCATGTATTGTGCCAACCAAGGACAGACCTCCCCACCCATTTCCATCTAAGCCATATACAATGCCTTATCCTCCTCATCAAAGCTAAGATAATCATTGATTGTCTTCCCATCAAACAATACCTTCAAGTTTCGCACCTTGGTCACCTTTGTACCTTTTTTGATGTAGGCCACATTGGCGTAGAATTCCTTTACCAAGTGCTCATTGGCATCTACACAGTCAGACAAAAAGTGCTCCCAGCCAATTCTATCCCTAAACTGCCTTTTCACATTGGGGTTGTGAGGTAGCAAGTCTCTATCTACGAAGCTCCTCTCCGGGATCAACTTTATCACCGGCCACCATTCCTGGAATTTGTGGTATGCTACTTCACTGACAAACCAGTCTTGCCACACCTCCAACTTCCTAGTTCTAGCAATACCCCCCACCTGTGGTTCACCTCCTTCTCCTGCTTCTTTTTCTCCCCATACTGCCTCCTTCTCACCTACTATACCCTCTCTAGATAATGAAGTTGTGGGAGAGGTGGAGTATTCCCCACTACCTTTACCTGAGCTCTCAGACGACCTAGAAGAAATGTTCACTGTCGCTTGGGCAGTAGGGGATGCTGGAGGAGTGTCTCTTAGCCTATGCCTCTCTGGTCAGTCAAGGATGTATGTTGGTACTGAGTCTGAGGAGATCTCCCAGGAGGGCTCATACTCAGTTCCCGATGAGTGAGATGCAGCCCTATCAGCAACATTTATCGCCTTCCTGGTTGCTTTTATTTCCTCCCGAACTTTGGGAGTCAATTTTATCATTTTCTGTTTCCCTCCCCGAGAGGATTCTCCTATGTCTAGTTGTTTGGATCCTTTAACTCCTCATTGTTTCACCATTGTCTGCAAACACAATCCAAATAAACTTGTTAGTATCAGTTGTCACACCTCTTTTTTATGGCGCTTTACGTACTCCGGCGGAAGGGAACATGTATATATATAAGCGCAAAAAGA
>MU685085.1:54306-76087 GCA_026770625.1 Nicotiana glauca | reverse complement strand
CTGTGTTATGAGATCTATGTAGCCGATTATATTCGGGACCAAGTCAGAGCGGATGACTCTCAGTAACGGTCCTAGCGAATTCAAGAGGTAAAGTGTGGTGCCTAATAATGTTGAGTTTATAGGCAAAATTGAGGATCAAGCTTGGAAAGCAGCTTATGAGAAGTGGCACAGAATGTTTCGTGATGGTTGGCTTGTGATGTAGCAATTGGGAAGTACGAGATGGTTCGTAGGGGTTAAGATAACATGGTCTCGTGGTTCAAGTTCACTCGAGATGAGTGTAGATAGAGTGTGTTATGTGTTGAAGAGAATTGGTACTATTTCCAAAGCTCTCAAGGATAAATTGAAGGAAAGGGGTTGATTAGCCATAGTTGAATTTGGCATGTTGGAATCTGTAATTAGTTCATTCAGCGTGATCAGGTTGTGTGTATGATTTGTGACGGTGCGTATCAGGCTTGTCAACCGTCGCAATTGATGTTATTCAGAAGCCTTCTATTTCTAAGGCTCGTCGTGTAGAAGCAGATCCCAGAAAGGGTTATGGTGGCTTGGACCACCACTTGCAGATTTGCACATCCTACGATTATGAGAAGTTACCTGGGTGTTGCTATGATTCTCCTAAAGTGAGTTAAATGAAAAGTTTTATATGATGAAGTGTTAGTTTATCAGTGGTTCCAGGGTTGTGATGGAAATTGTGTCTATCGTATATCGGCACGTTGGGTGCAGTGAGAGGTATGGAATTTGAAGTGAGGATCAAGGTTACAGCTTGGTAATGACTATGATGTCACAGGCTCGGATGAGCAAGGAAAGGGTTGAATGATTAGAGTAAATTGGTATTGGCTTCAGAGTCACTGGAGATCGATGTTTTGTGAAAAGGCTTTGTATCCTGGTTAAGGATTCTTGATCGATTTTCAGCTTTGGTGCGACCGATGGTTGGAATGATCAAACTCGATATTTATTTCAGAAGATTGTGAGAGCGTGTCCTACGGGAAGATTGTTTAAGTGTGACATGTAGTCACCTGATTGACTAAAGATTTAAGCAAGTATGAGGATTGTGGAAATAACATTTATTGAGAAACTATGCCTGGAGTGCACTTTGTCTATTGGGTTATGAACTGGGGAGGTTGCTCCGGTTATGACGATTGTTCTTATGTGTCATGAGGAAAAGAGAGTTACTATGAACCTTTGAAAGGTTATTTGCCAAGTTGGTGCAATCACAAATCGGCTTAAGATCGATGTATTGATGTATATATGTGAGCAGGGCTTTATATTTGGCCAGTTATATTCGTTTCAGCGAGCGTCCCCTATGGAGAAACGGTCGGGGTGTTATTTTGTCATCAGCTATTCCAGGTAATGAGGTATTGCGCCGCATGAGTTGTGAGATGACTTGAAAAAAAATTGCTTACGTGTTGAGAATCCGCATAGAAATGAGGTGTTATGAGCAGGATGGCTTTGAGATTTATGTTGTATATCGCACCTCAGTTGTGCTTGAATTTCGTAGCCTATAGCGCTATGTGTTTCCTCAGGGATGGTATTATGCACTTAACGTGATTGCGATCGAAATTCGATGTTTTGTTGTAATGAGCAGATTTAGCTATAAGTGCAATCTCCTTCTATGAGATCTATTTATGGATCGGGCGGCACGCCGCCATGGGTATGTTATTTGGATCGGGTTGCGCGCCGCAACAGTGTTGTGTCGAGTCTAGTTTTCTATATGCTATCTCTTTGTATGTTTCACTTCCTATCTTTCTAGGTGAAGTACGTGTTGGTGCGGGGTTTAGTTAATTCCTTCCAGAATTTTATTTCCTGTTTGGGTTGTGCACGGATTGGTGGCCTATTGGTGCATGGTAGCATCAGATGAGATTTTAATGATTTCTGAGGTGGCTTATTGCCTGAGCAGTTGTATCGGATGAGACGAGATCCCTTGATCTAGGATTCTGTGCAATCCAATTATATGATGTATATTATGGAGATAAGACCATTATTGGGTTCAGAATGAGGTTAAGGCCTTGTCAGGATGTAGACCTAATATTTTGTTGACTCGGCGATTGATTACGAATGTCGGTATATCTTGTCCGTCGTGGCGGTGTGGTAATGGTTAGGGTAAGGCCTGTATATGTCATGGGGTGCAATGGGAGCATCGGATCAGTAGGATTTTGCTAAGTTAATCAGAGAATATTATGGTGGTCCTGTGGATTTAGTGTTGCAAAGTAAGAATTCAACAAAGTTATGCCGTTGTGTTTGAGTACAACGTGAAGTGATTGACATGGTGATCGTATGTTGGAAACAGGCCTGGCATAGGATTCCGGATGTTGGAATCAGGCTCTAAGTCTTATTTGCTTGAATAAAATGGAACAAATTCAGAATTTATCGGGCTTATGTGCTCAGCTAAGTTTTGGTAGCAGGGGAAGGTGCGTGAGGTGCTAAACAGTGATTTCAAACTACTCCAGTACAGTTCTCAGCACGTTCGAGGATGAACGTATGTTTAAGTGGGAGAGAATGTAACGACCCGACCGGTCGTTTTGAGTACTAGTGCTCCGTTCAGCAGTCGGAGGCCATGAACATCTTCATTTCAGGTATTATGACTTGTACGCGTGGTCTGAATTGAATTTTGAGAAGTCCAGAGTTGAATTGGGAAGAGAAGTCTCATTTCGGAAGCTTAAAGTTGAAAGAATGAACTAGGATTGGAATTTTGAGTAAATGACCTCGGAATCGGGATATGAAGGTTCCAGCAGGTTTGTATGATGATTTCGGACTTGGGCATATGCCCGGAGTGGGTTTTGGATAATCCTGGAGCGTTTTGACGCCTATTGTGGAAGTTAGTATTTTAGAAGAAATTTTATAAGTTTGGTTTGAAGAGCATATCGGTGTTATCAACGTCCGTTTGGAATTCCGAGACTGTGAATAGCTCCTTATAGTGATTCTGGAGTTGGGGGCGCGATCGAAAGTGAATTCGAAGGTCCGTAGACCATTTTGAAGCCATTTGGCTAAAGATAGAAAGTTGAAGGTTTTTTGAGAGTTTGACTGGAGGGTTGACTTTTTGATATCGGGGTCGGAATCAAATTCCGGAAGTTGGAGTAGGTCCGTAATGTCAAATATGACTTGTGTGCAAAATTTGAAGTCAATCGGACGTGATTTGATAGGTTTAAACATCGGAAGTAGAAGTCGGAAAGTTCAAAGTTCATAAAGTTTGGATTGGAGGTCGATCGATGACTTTATCATTGTTTGATGTGACTTGAGGCCTCGAGCAGGTCCGTGATGTGTTTTGGGATTGGTTGGTATGATTGGTTGAAGTCCCGGGGGCCGCGGGTGGGTTCCGGGTGGTTAACGGATCAAAAATTTGATTTTTGGAAGAGCTGAGTTTGCTGGTATCTGGTATTTCCGCTTTTGCGGAAATGGGACCGCAGAAGCGAAGAAGAAACCGCAGAAGCAGTGGGACTGACCGCAGAAGCGGAAAGCTTGGGGTCGTTTGGAGCACAGAAGCGGCAAGCGGTCCGCAGAAGCGGGACCGCGGAAGCGGGAAAGGCATCGCAGAAGCGAAAATGCTTGAAGGCAGAGGGTCATTTTAAAGGTCGGATTTGGTTCATTTCACTCATTTTCTTCACTTCATTTGGCGATTTTGGAGGGTTCAAAGGAGGGTCTTCATCAACAACATTAAGGTATGTTATCCCTACCTATTATAAGCTAAATACATTAATTATGTATGAGATTAAGCATGGAAATTAGTGTAAATATTGGGGTTTGGTTGGAAACCTAGAAGATTATAACCTTGGATTTTAGTCACGATTTTGAGTATGGAATTAGGAGAAAATTATATATTTGAGTTCCTATGGTCATGTGTAACCTTTATCTTCGAAAAATTTCGGATTCCGGGCACGTGGGCCCGAGGGCATTTTGGTCAACTTTTCGTTCGGGGTTAGAAATTGTTAGGACTTGAGTTGTAAGGTATAGTTAAGCATATATTAATGGATTTGTATGATCATTGGCTAGTTTTGGTGCGTTGTACGTTGGTTCAAGCTTTCGGAAAGATGTAGAATGCCGATTGCGAGTCTTCAGAGCGAGGTGGGTCTCCTTTCTAATCTTGTGAGGGGAATTTACCCCATAGGTGAGTTAAATTGGTTATGTGCTCCTATTTGTGGGGCTTACGTACGCACGAGGTGACGAGAGTCCGTGCGTAGCTACTATTATGCTTTTGTCCGGGTAGTTAGGACCCATCAGCATGTTATACTTGAATTAATTATGAACCCATCGATGACTTGGATTGTTTAAATTACCTTTGATTAGTAAACGAATTTAAAAGAGATTAAACATCTTTTTTTTTTTGTTTTCTGAACTTGTTAAACAGAGAATTGGCTTATTTGGATAATTATTCCTCGATAAAATTTTAATTGGCTATCTGAGCATGTATCTTATGGGTATAGCGTCGCATGGATAATTCGCGAGCGTGGTAATAGATCACATTAAATTAATAATTGGATTTTCTAAGAGACTTGAGCTTCATTTTACTCAAATTAATAAAGAGAATTGACCTTTCCTAGGTATTTGCTCCACGTTGACTTCCTGACTGTTTATTTGTCTGTGTGTGTTTATTTTGGAATAGGCCGAACGCCTCGGCAGATTAATAGATGCATCTATAGGCGCGCCGTCGACCCTCGACAAGTGCACATTTTTTTCTGTTGGATCGGGCCTTCGCCTCAGTATGATTTACGCATGCTTATATTGCTGCCTGGATTTATTTAAGCTGTTACATGCCTCACTATGGCTCGAGATCATATTGTTAATAATGAAAAGAAACCTTGGAAATTTCCTATGAAGGAATTACGTGTTTACTTGTTTTTTCTATTTGGATAAAATTTGTGTTAGATAATAAATCCACTGTTGATATGTATATTGAGAATAAATAACCGTTGGACCATTAGAGTGTGTCAAAGTTGACCATCTCGTCTCTACCCCTTCGGGATTAGGCGAGACACTCACTGAGTACACGTTGATTATGTACTTATACTACACTTCTGTGCATTCTTGTTGCACAGGTACATGATACTTTAGCGGCCTACTGGGCGCAAAAGCATGGACGATTTGGGGACTAGGGGAGTTGCAGTATTCAAGGCGGCCCGCTGCTTTTAAAGTCCCTTCTAGTAATTGTATTTCTTTCCTGTCCATTGTATTCCGGATGGATGTTAAGTTGTATTTTACTTCTCTTGTCAGTAGTCACTCTTGTACTTGTGACACCGGGTTTCTGTGATGGTTGTCAACGGATTTGTTCTAATCATTATTATTATTAAATTTGAATTCAAGATGTGAACTTTTAATTATAAAAATGGAAGGAAAAACCTTAGATTTTCAAAAGTATTAAAAGAAGAATTTATTTGATGAGTTAGTTGGCTGGCCTGACAGAGGTATCCGGCGCCACCACGACCCTTAGTGGATTTTGGGTCGTGACAACTACCCGTCCCAATCCTATCAGTCCCGGTGTATTAGGACTTCTAATCCTAAAGGGAAAGAAAGGGATGGAGGCCTTTGTGGAGTTTAAAGGATAAAATTCTAGCTCGACATTCAAAACAAGTATCAAGTGAAAGGGAAGAACAAACAAGCAAATAAGGCTTAAATTAACCCCAGAAGTCAAATAATCATATAGTTTAGCATGCCTTGACAAATACTGATTTGGTCTTAGATTGAAATTAAGCAGTGAGCGGACTAGTTCAACACATATATCTAGACAGAAAGTCTGCATTAGGCGACTCAGATACAGTTGTCAGGGACTGACCCAATGATAATTAGCCAACCTTTTGTCTATGTGTTGAAATTAAACTAGGCATAGGATTTATTGATTTCAGAAAAAAGATGCAAAAGAGTTACCAGTAGTTTCAAAAAAGATGCAGACTGATTAAAAGGTTTGCGATTTCAGGAAAGTGCAGATTGATTATAGAAAAAGTTTTACCAACTTTAGCGGGTTTAAGAAAAAGGGGGTAGAAAACTACCAGTTTTTTTTAGTAAAATAGATACGAGTTACAGCAATTAATACTGTTTTTTTTAAAAGCGAACGAGGCTGTTAAAAATCGAGATTTACTATAGGCATGCTTTCTATACGTTTACTGATTTTAATACCTTTTCATGACATTAATAGAATTTTATACACATGATGTCTATATGCAACCTTATTATTAAACCTACCAATGGTTTGCCTAATGACATTTGTATATGCAGAAATGCAAGAGCCTATAGACATGATCTCTATATGTGTAATTACAGGACATGAGTGTTAAATCCTATAGACATGCTTTCTAGGTTATTTGCGGTAAATTAAGCGTTAAATCCTATAGGCATGGTCTCTATGCGATTGAATCAATATTAAAGACCCTATAGGCAGTATTTCTAGTTTGATTAAAGATAAAATCCTAAATCATGATTTCTATCCCTTGGATGCAAGAAAGTAAAGACCCCTCCCACACCCTTTTACTATACTCCCCGAGTTTCATACAAGTTATTATAACCCAATAGATCAAACTGGAAATTAAAAGTACAGCAAGAGCTAATAGCTAGATCCGAGCAGCCTAATTCAACCTTAATGTCTAATAATATGCGATTGAGCCACTTTCGGGATCCAGATTTCCAAAGCCTTCTCTTTATCCAGGGTGTTTCAAAGTTCCAAGGGATCTCAGGGATTCCAGGCATTACTTACACCCAGGATACCATTAGAACTAGAATAGTGCAGTGTGGAAGAGCCAGCTCTCAGGCATCCAAGTTCAGAGGGAGCTCAAGGGGGTCCCAAAGCATGGCTTGCCAGAGAGGGGCAGAACTTAATAGCTAAGAGTAAGTGCAAAGTGAAAGGGGAATTGGGGAGCCATGACAGGTGGTGGTCACACCTAGCCACAAAGTAGGCTGGCACAACCCTGACCACTTGTTTGGTTAAACAAGTTAGGAGCAGACCCTTGAAGGTCAGACCAAAGTCTGGATAGTGATTAGGACACTATCAGACCCAAGTCCAAGGCTCAGACACATAAAAGGGGAAAATGCGTGGGAATTGATTGAGTTAGGGATTCAAAAAACCCAGTTCAGAATCATGGACAACAATATTAGAGTGTTGTCATGCCCTGAACCATAACTCACATATAAAGGGTAAAGGGTAAGGGTATTCACATAGGAACAATAATGACAAAGTTGCAGAAAAACAGTAAAGGAAAGCATAACAGAACTAGGATGTGAAACATATAGCGGAGGAGCAGTATTTAAACTAAGATGGACGTACCAGTATAGAAGCAAAAGAGTGCAGAGGAAAATAGAGTAAACACAGCCCACAACAGCACAAATATCAGAAAGAGAGAGAGTTTTAAGTGAGAGTGACTTGTGAACTAAGATTGTGTTCTGTGTTCGTGTGTTCAAAGAGAAGGGAGGAGAGTATTTATAGTGTAAAAACAGGCAGAAAATAAGGTAAGGATTGCAGTTCAGCACTAATTAGGGGAACAAGTGTCAATTAAAATTAAATCAGTATCAAAGACTTCCTTTAATTAAGGAATTAAAATCAAATGGTAACATGCAAATGCTAAATAAGGAAAGAGATCACATAGGCAGAATATGACTAATAAGGAAGTATTTCAAGCATAATACAGGACGTAGTAGGTAATAGAGGCTAGGTTCATTAGACTCTAATCAAAGAAAGGTCTATAAGAATCCAATACCAATATAATCAAGGTAAGGGAATCAATTAACTTGAGTAGGAAAGGCAGGGGTCAAGATTTCAAGGCAAGCATTCAAATAGGTCTGAGAAGCAGGAAAATCAGTACAATAAGGAAAGAATTAATTACAAGAGTGCAATCAGAATCACACAAAGAGATTTGAAGTCAGCCCATAATTAATGGCTACTTCAAGAGGGAAATTTAACATATAAAGGAGTGCATAGCCTTAGGCATGTGAGGCTGTACTCATGACAAAGAGTATAATCACATGATAGTCACGTAAGTCAGGTTTCAGTGACAGATAAAGGATCAGAAGCATGCAAAGAGTCGAGTGAAAATCATAGACGAGTTTGACAAGTAGCAAGAGATTAGAACCAAAGGAATTACATGCTAAAGTAAAAGAATCAGATCGAGCAATCTCGAACAGATGAAGAACTTCAGGAACTCAAACAGACCCCCAAAGAACTAGGGTTTTCTAGAGTCAATCAGATTTAGAGAAAATAAGCAGATAAACACATAAACAGCCTCAGAGTCTCAAATAAACCCTAAAATTGGGGCTTTCACACTTAAGCAGTAAATCAAACGAACACCAACGTGTAGACTTAGAAATCAAAAAAATCAAAAAAATTAGGGCTTTCCATCACCAATTAAACTTAGAGATGCTAAGCAGATGAATCAAACAAAATATTTAAAAGACAGACTCAGAAACCCAAATTTAAAATCAAAGGGTTTTGAAAAAGGAGATTTGGGGAAACTGCTTTAAACATCACACACAGCATAGATCTAGCACAGATCTAAACGAATAAAACGAAAAAGAACCTTGAATAGGCTAGGATAAGGTCGGAACCAGGCTCAGGAGGCTAAGATACGCCGGAACAGGGCCGAAAATGGCCGAAAATCTTGAATCGATGAAGGTCTGGGTGAAGACCCTCAAAGACTGGCCTTCGAATCTTCAGGCACCAGGCATGTGAGAGCAGCATGAGGTGAGTATAGGTCGTCCCTAGCTAGAGCAGCCATGGATTCTGATGGATTTGAGGTCGAAAAGAGGTAGGCGGCTGTTAGGGTTTCAAGTGGGTGAGAGCGTTTGAGATAGACAAGTGATTAGAGGCGGCGTATTTGAGAGAATGGGGAGGGTTTGGGAGTAGCTTGGAATTAAAAAAGGAAAGGGGGAACGGTGGCCGTTGATCTAAATGATCAACGGCCATGATTAAAAGGGATTATGGGTTCGGTCGGTTAAATGGGTATTGGGTCGGGTAATTGGGTTAAATTGGGTTAGGGAATTAGGCTCAATTCCGGTTAAAATTGAAATGCAAAAGGGCTAGTTTTTAAATAGCCACTTTTCCCTTGTCTAATTTATAAAAATAGCAAAATAATTTCTGAAAGTAAATCAAGCATACTAAAATGATTAATAATACATAATATTGAATTAAAAATATTGGAGTCAATTTTATAAATATAACTATAATTAAATCTTAAAGGGGCTAATATTGTAATTATGCGCAATTTAGTTTTAAAAATACTAAGTGAATTTGTAAAAATGTACAAAACTTATGTTAGTCATATTTTGGTATAAATATGAGAATACGAATAAGCTATTTGCCAAAATGATAGTTTTGGGAATAATTATTGGATTTTTTGGTATAAAAATAGGTAATAAATTGGTTTAAAAATCATTAAAAAATTTGATAAAGTACCAAAACTCTTGTATATATATGTTATTTTGAAAGTATTTTGGATATATAAAATACTCAGGAAAAAATTGGGTATCAACAGCTGCCCCTCTTTACCCGGGAAGGATGAAAGAGTTGTCGGGTAAAGATATGATGACCAATTTTGACCGGAAGCGGCGTTTTGAAAAGAATTTGACCGAGCTCTGGTTTCTGAGCTACCTACATATCCCTGGATTTACAAAAATCAGGCCGTATGTAGTTCAAGAACAATTGACGGAACATGCCGATGGAGATTTGAAAGGACGGACACGACGCCTGGGGGAAGCAAGAAGTATTTTGAAGTTGATCGGCTATGAGAACCGGAACGGGGTCGCTCCTGCTGAGACGACCACTGCTAGCCGGTGTACCTGCAAGTGAGAAATATACGCGTATATCGTGCCTAAACTTAAACATGATGCAAGTTCCCGTTGGACCATGATTGTTGTCCTTGGACGGTTGGAATGACGTCCTCGGACCATGATGTCCTGGGCCATGAAGCGCAGAATTAAAGGATTCGCAGCCCATGAAATGATTTTCTAGGGCTATGATAATGGTGCCTCCGAACCATGATGCCTTTGAATAATGATGTGCAAGATATAAAGTGGGATCCTCGGGCCATGGCATGGTGTTCTCGGGCTATGAAGATGATGCCTCCGAACGATGACGCCTTTTGACAGTTTGGCGATATTTCAGCCCATGAAATGTAAGATTTGGCGGTATTTCAGCCGATGCAAAAGCGTAAATGGCGATATTTCAGCCGACGGAAATTTAATAAAACAGGCGATGTTTCAGCCGATGTGAAAAGTAAAATGGTGATATTTCAGCCGACAGAAATTTTAAATACAGTAGTTTGGCGATATTTCAGTCGATTGTAAGACGTAACACTACTACAGAAAAAGCATTTAGCGATAATTATTTAGTGGCAATAAGATAATTGCCACTAATTTAATTCCTACACTACAATATTACCGGCAAACATATAATAGCCAGTAAAAGGTAGTATCATTTTACGGGCAATTAAATGACTTATTCACTAAAATAGCCTAACTTTATTTTTAATCTTCCCTCCAAAGGAAACTCTATTCTTTTTCATTTCCCTCTCAATTCTCCTGCCCTGGCCTTGTTTTCTATTTACTATTCCTATTTCTCTTAATTTTATCCATCTAAATTTAAAATCATTTTCAGAATCTCCTTAGCCCATATCTACAACCAAGAGGGAAGAAAAAGATTAACACTGACAAAGCAGGGCAAAGCTCGAATAATCGGTTATAGATCGAAACCCTTCGCCTTACCACCTACATCTTCGTCACTATCGGTTCCTAATCTCTATATTTTCTTTATCATTTGCTATTCATATTCTTATATAGATTTGGTAGTTGTTTATTTTTTTTTTGTTTATTCCAATTCCCATGAATAAAACTTGGGATAATGGGGTTGTCACTGGCGAGGTTTATTTAGGCTCATGGGTATGATTATGAGTTTTCCCAGCAGAGGAAGGTAGGTAGCCAAATACACGAAATAATTGTTTATAATTTTATTTTATTTTGTTTTTTAGGTTGGTGTTTATGCTCATTTTGTAATAATAGAAGTCTACATTTACTTCTGATTCATTTAATTTTACTATATTGATTGTGATTTGGTTTGATTTTGATTTATTTGCTTATATAATGTTAATTTTAGTGTTTGCTCCTAAAGGACAAATTTAAGAAGCCTATAAAGTATTTGATAAAATATCGTACAGAAATACTGTCACTTGTATAGTAACAATCTAGGTATGTTGTTTTTACAAATAGTATTCTAAATTATTAAAAGATGAGATATCAATTTTAGACATTCGTAAGTTGAGAAGCTTTAATGTTTTTGATCATGAGTCAAATTAGAGCCGTTTCAAATGTTAAATTTCGAAGAAAAATAGAAGTACCTCTGAGCCGAGGCTTCTAAGTTTGATGTTACTCATTTATCAATATTTTATTTGAAAATAAAGATATTATTTTGAGGATATTTAAACTAGTTGAAAGATTCTAAGATAACATGTTTGCTACAAAGATAAAAATAATGTCTGGATGTGTATCTCTGTTCTTCTAAGGCCAGTGTATTATCTAATTTTGAACTAAAATACATAAATTCATTGCTCCAAGTCATTTGATTAGGAATATCTAATTCAAGTTTATTATATTAAAAACATAAGTATTGATGGTTCTTCAAATTAGACGAGATGTGGAGGTGATGCTACAACTGTGGGGAAAAATTGGAATTGCATCTAATGTTTATCACAAGCATTAAATGAATTTTTAATGCTTTTATTTTTCATAAGTAGCTAAGATTATTTTTCTCAATTGAGAATCAATGTGAAATCTATTTGTATCATTAGGATGTTTAGAAATGCATCTTTCTCATTTATACTTTTAGTTACATTGAGCATGGTTAAGCAGGCTACAAAATCCCTTTCACAACAAGTTACAGTAAGTATTCTGCATTGCAACTCTACAAGAAAACTTGCAAGAATGGTTTTTCTCATCTAACATTAACTTACTTATGTTTTGCATACTTACTGATCAAAATTTTTTGCTACACGTGATGAGGAGAGACATTGATGTCCCGGTTAGGAGGTGTGAGAGTTTGATCATAGCGGGGCTGAGAAAGGGTAGAGGCACACTAAAGAAGTATTGGGGAGAGATGATTAGGCAGGACATGGCATTGCTTTCAGATTACCGAGGACATGACCCTCGATTGAAAGGTATGGAGGTCGAGAATTAAGATTGTAGGTTGATAGGTAGTCGAGAGTTTCTCCTAATCATGCCATTAATATTAGTATTGTTATTATATTTTTGTGTTCCTAGACCTTTGTTATTCCATATTGTGTCATTCTTACCAGTATTGTTAGTAGTATTCTTGTATTTCTTATTTTTAGCTCTCTGTTATGCATAGTGTCTTTTTTCTTCTTCTTGTGTTATTGTTCGTCACTTCTTGTTTAGTGTTTCTTAAGTTGAGGGTCTATCGAAAATAAGTTCAGTACCTTCACAAGGTAGAGTTAAAGTCTGCATACAAACTACCATCCCCAGACCCCACTTGCGAGATTACACTGAATTTTTGTTGAGGTTATCTCTTTTCATGAATAGATGCACTAAGTTTTATACAACTCTTGTTGTGCAGTTCAATTTGAATCTACATTCCGCAAAATTATATGGCTGCGAAATTAGTTATCCAATGGTGGAGCATGCTGGAGTCATCAAGATCTAACTTTCTAAAGCCAGGACGATGCTTGGTTCTACCTCATCCAATTATGATACCATTGGAGGCAGAAATTGACACAGAATGAATTATGAATTAAATTTGTGAGGAGGTGAAAAAGCTATTGTTGGAGCAAATGGTGTATTTCTTTTTTTTTTTTGGTTGAAATTCTGAAAGTATCCGCTTATAATTATTTCTGTACAATATGAATTGAATGAAACACCTTATTCTTTTTTGAATAAATATTTGCATATTTTCTTATGTATATATATATGTTATTATATACACGCATTTTTTGTTAGCACCTTACTATTGAAAAGGCATAATATTTTCCTACAATTAGCTTTTGCCAATCTATGTTTTGTAGGCAATAAGTCAGATCATTGTAAGGTTCTCTTTAACGGCAATAAAATTGGCATTTATCGACCACAACAAATGTTGCTAAAACAAAACAGAAGACTAATTGAGGAATAATTTTAGTGGCCATTATAATTGCCGGTATATAAATGTCGCTAATTGTTGCTAAAACCTTTAGCGACGCTGGATTCAATGGCTAATAGTTAATTGCCGGTAAAAGTGTTTACGGCAATAAAAATTATCGCTAAAATGCATATCTATTGCCGCTACAAGGTCTTTTTGTTGTAGTGTAAATAAAAGTGGCGATATTTCAGCCGATGTAAAAGTAAAATGGCGATGTTTCAACCGACGTAAAAGTAAAATGGCGGTGTTTCAGCCGATGTAAAAGTAAAATGGCAATGTTTCAGCCGATAGAGAATTTAAATAGTAGTTTAGTGATATTTCAGCCGATGCAAAAATGTAAATGGCGATATTCCAGCCGACAGAACTTTAAATAAAGCAGGCGATGTTTCAGCCGATGCAAAAATGTAAATGGTGATATTTCAGCCGATAGAGAATTTAAATAAAGTTTGGCGATATTTCAGCCGATTGCAAGACGTAAATAAAAGTGGCGATATTTCAGCCATGCAAGATGTAGGTAAAGGTGGCGATATTTCAGCCATGCAAGAAAGATAAGGTGGCGATATTTCAGCCATACAAGTGGAGGTAGAGCTTAACCTCGGAAGGAAGAAAGGTAGCCTTATACAGATGATGCATGATGGAGACAACTCAGAAGGCAGAAAGGTAGCCTTATGCAATGCAGAAAATTCAGATGGAGACAATGCTTAGTCTCGGAAGGCAGAAAGGTAGCCTTATGCAATGCAGAAAATACAGATGAAGACAACGCTTAGTCTCAGAAGGCATAAAGGTAGCTTTATGCAATGCAGGAAATACAGATGGAGACAACGCTTAGTCTCGGAAGGCAGAAAGGTAGCCTTATGTAATACAGAAAATGCAGATGAAGACAACGTTTAGTCTCGGAAGGCAAAAAAGTAGCCTTATGCAATGCAGGAAATGCAGATGGAGACAACGCTTAGTCTCGAAAGGTAGAAAGGTAGCCTTATGCGATGCAGAAAATGCAGATGGAGACAATGCTTAGTCTCGGAAGGCAGAAAGGTAGTCTTATGCAATGCAGATAGTGCAGATAGTAATAAAAGATTCTTAGCTGATAGCAGGTAACTGATTGTGATATTGCGACTGCTGGGGGATATTGCGTGCGGATAGAAAATGCGAATAGGCATGGTGGTTCAATGCGATTGCAATATGTTTGTGACTCGGGTGCCTGCATCTAAAGAAAATCGTGAGTTTTGTAAAGGGGAAAGGTTAGTTCATTTTCCGTGGCTTCCGGCGTTGCGTGTCATTGGGGTAGCATTGCTAAATAACAGATATCATAGTTATGCATGATTTAACAAATATAACGTAAGTAGAAATAGTTTTGTTTAAAATGAACCAACGACTGCAACGTGGTTCAAAGCATTGCAACCTCTCTTGCTCCGGAATTTTGAGGGTCCTCCTCAAAATTTTGCCCCAATTTACTGGGCTGGCACTTCTGACGGCTGCGCTGAACGAATGAAAAATCAACTTCAGAATTTTGAGGGTCCTTCTCAAAATTCTGCCCCAGTTTACCGAGGTGACATCCTTGGTGATGAGCGGCTGAAGACCAACTTCGGAATTTTGAGGGTCCTCCTCAAAATTCTGCCCTAGTTCCAATAGTAGGGGAAATGAAGATTTCATTAAATTGTGACCGAACCCGTAGGGCTGCCTACGTATCCCCTCTTAAACGGGAATCAGGTCAGGCGTAGTTCAAATTACATCATAAAGAAATCATAAGTGATTACATATAATATCGTTTCACTACATCTGAATTGATCGGCTTCGGCCAGACTTCTCCGTCCATTTCTGCAAGGATAAGGGCTCCTCCAGTTAGAACCCGATGAACCATGTACGGACCTTGCCAGTTGGGAGAGAATTTTCCCTTGGCTTCATCTTGATGCAGGAATATCTTCTTCAATACCAGCTGCCCCGGTGTAAACTTCCTTGTCTTAACTCTTTTGTTGAAGGCTCTAGGCATTCTATTCTGATACAACTGACCGTGGCAAACTGCATTCATCCTTTTTCCATCTATAAGGGCTAACTGCTCGTAGCGACCTTTTACCCATTATGTGTCGTCCAACTCTGCTTCTTGTATGATCCTCAAGGAAGGAATTTCTACCTCGGTGGGGATGACTGCCTCTGTACTATAAACTAGCATGTGGGGAGTTGCCCCGGTTGATGTGCGGACCGTGGTGCGGTATCCCAGTAAGGCAAATGATAACTTCTCATGCCATTGTTTGTGACTTTCGATCACCTTCCTTAGTATCTTCTTGATATTCTTGTTGGATGCCTCTACAACTCTATTCATTTGAGGCCTGTAGGCTGTAGAGTTCTTGTGTTTGATCTTGAATGCCTCACACATTGTCTTCATCAAATCGCTGTTGAGATTGGAACCATTATCAGTGATGATTGATTCTGGAACCCCGAATCGGCAAACAATACGATCACGGATGAAGTCTGCCACAACTTTCTTAGTAACTGCTCTGTATGATGCTGCCTTAACCCATTTAGTAAAATAATCGATTGCCACCAGGATAAATCTGTGCCCATTTGATGTGGCAGGCTCGATAGGTCCAATGACATCCATTCCCCAGGCAGCGAATGGCCACGGTGAGCTTGTTGCAGTAAGCTCGTTTGGAGGCACCTTTATCATATCTGCATGTATTTAATAGTGATGGCACTTGAGAACGTACTAGATACAGTCTGTTTCCATAGTCATCCAGAAATACCCTGCTTGGAGTATCTTCTTTGCTAAGACAAAACCATTCATGTGTGGCCCGCAGGTCCCTGCGTGCACTTCGTCCAATAGTCTGGTTGCTTCTTTTGCTTCGACACACCTTAACAAACCCAAATCGAGAGTCCTACTATACAGGATTCCCCCACTATGAAAGAATTTGTTGGATAACCTCCGAAGTGTGCGTTTCTGAGTAGCGTTCGCAAGTTCTGGATATTCCCCTACGGTCAAGTACCTTTTTATGTCGTGGAACCATGGTTTTCCGTCTGCTCCTTCCTCAACAGGAGCACAATAACCTGGCTGATCATAAATCCTTACTGGGATGGGATCTATGAAATTCGTATCTGGATGCTGGATCATGGATGATAAAGAGGCTAATGCGTCAGCGAACTCGTTCTGAACCCTGGGGACATGCTGAAATTCCGTCTTTATGAATCTTTTCCTTAACTCCTATATATGATGCAAATAGGGAAGTATCTTGGAGTTTTTGGTGGCCCCATTCTTCTCGAACTTGATGTATGAGCAGGTTTGAGTCCCCAATCACTAGCAACTCTTGAATGTTCATGTCAATGGCCATCTTGAGTCCCAAGATGCAAGCTTCGTATTCAGTCATGTTGTTTGTGCAAGGGAACCTGAGCTTGGCGGATACCGGCAGACAGGCTGGATCTGTTGGCAACTTATGAGCTATAATATCCGTGCTGAGACCAGTCATATCATCGTACGACCATGCGAATATGTCCTCATATTCTTTCAAAAATTTCGCATATTCTTCCTTCTCTGATGGCGACAAGTGAACACTGATGCGAGTTTCTTTGACATTCTCTGTATCTCCTAAATTAATGACCTCAGTTTTTTCCAGGTTGGACTTAGGTCTATTCTCAAAATTCTCAACCTCTCTGATGACCTCTTCAAGTATTTCATCTTCTTCTGAGTCTATGTCCTTTTGTTGCGTTGTTTCGTTGCAAGTCACAATCGTTGGTTCATCATCAAGGTAAGTAATAATAATGCTGTGTAAAAATAAAGTAAATGATAGCGAAAATAATAAGAGAGAGATATATGATAAACTGAAATGCTTTGATTAAATTCAAAATTGTTTGAAGCATCGGAGCTCTTTTCAAAATTAAAGACAATGCGGAAAGAAAATCAACTGGTAAAGTAATCTAAAAAATGAGATGCATGGTGCTTTTGTTTAGCCTTGCTTCCCCGAAGCCGTCCGGGCTCTGACGGTCCTAATTGACCAGTTGCTGAGGCGGTCTCCTCAGTTCACCGCTTGTATGGAAGGGCTTTCCTCCCCCTCCTCCTCGAAAAGAACACAACAGTCTATGCCATTATCCTCCAGGAACAAATTCTTCATGGCTGCCAACGTCTCATCTTCTTCTGACCCATATATAGTATCTACCGGTTGGAAGTTCTGCTCCAGGCTAGGTATCGGAAACTCCAATGGATAGTAGGGGCTGCGCTATGGTGGCGACCAGTTCTGGAATTCCTCCCAAGTATAGCCGTACCCTAAGCCAAAGGTACTGCCATGCTTCTTCAGTTTGATGGGCTTAGTGATCCCCTGAAGATTTTTACCGAGTCCCTTTCCAGGCTCGTACCCACACCAATTTAGGATACTTTCGATCTTGTTGTCCTACCACTTATCTTTATCTACAGCGTTAACCCTTTCGATTCGGTGATATGTCTCTCTGCCTATTCTCCTTCTGCCCTCGATCATTGGGATGGTCTGGCGACTATATAGGGTTACTACCATCTCCATGAATGATCACTTCTTGGTGATTCCATTCGAACTTTACCGCCTGATGCAGGGTCGATGCTACGGCTCCAGCAACGTGGATCCAGGGGCTTCCCAACAGCAAGTTGTAGGATGTCGGGACGTCTATCACTTGGAAGTCGACGTCGAACCATGTTGGTCCCATTTGCAAGCATAGGCTGATTTATCCAATAGTAGATCTCTGGGGCCCATCGAAGGCTTTGACATTGATAGCCCCATCTTTGATCTCGTACAGGCTTTTTCCCAAGGTTCTGAGAGTTACTAGCGGACAAATGTTGAGGCTCGATCCTCCATCGATCAGGACTCTAATGATGAAATAATCTTCACATTGCACGGTGATGTGTAGTGCCTTGTTGTGGCTCAATCCTTCTGGTGGCAATTCATCTTCGTGGAAGGTTATTTTATGGCTCTCCAGCACTTGCCCCACCATATTCGCCATTTCACCCCCGGTTATATTGCTGGGCACATAAGCTTCGCTCAGTATCTTTATTAAGGCGTTCCTGTGAGTGTCTGAACTTTGCAGAAGAGCCAGGATAGATACTTGTGCGGGTGTTTTGTTCCATTGTTCAGCGACCGAGTATTCCTTAGCCTACATTTTCCTCTAAAGGTCGTCGGGCCCAGTTTTAATAGGTCGTCCTAGGGCTTGCTTACTGGACTCGGCTAGGTGCTCTGGGGTGTAAACCCTTCCTGTTCTAGTCATTCCTTGCGCGGAAATTGTTTCTCTTGTCATAGTCTTTCCTTTCCTCCTAGCTTCGGCAGTGTAATCCCATGGTATGGCATTTGAGTGGAAGGGTATTGTATCTGACATTGCCACGGGAATAGGTACCCTTGGTGGTAACACAACAACTTCAAAGGGTGCAGGTGCCTTTGGAACTTCAAATTCAACCTCGATTGGCCCGGGCGCCTTTGCAGAGGGAGGCGCTTCAAATTCAAGAGGTATAGACATATTTACTTCGTCGTCCCTGGAGGGCTTCTGCACAACAATTGGGTTAAGTGTAACTGCCGGTTTCTTTGGTTCATCTCCTTCAGCAATCAAACCTATCGACCCTTTGGGGTCCCAATCATCCTCGATCTCGATCATATGAATGTCTCCACCTTTGTGGTCAGTCAGAAGGTTGTTACGAACGTTAGGAGCAGGTTCCTTTGCTACTATGACCTTATTGTCGATCAGGGTTTGAATCTTGTCCTTCAATGAACGGCACTCGTCAAGGGTGTGTCCCTTCATGCCGGAATGTACGCACAGGTCTTGTTGGGGTTGACCCATTAGGAGGGATTTTTTGGAGCTTTGGCTAGGATAGGAGTGACGTAACCAGCAACTTTAAGTCTTTCATATAGCTAGTCAATTGGTTCAGTGATGGCTGTGTATTGTCTGGGAGGTTTGCGATCAAAATTTGGTCTGGGTCTTGGAAAATTTTGACGGGTGGGTGGTGATTGGTAGTGAGAGGGTTGAAAGTTATAAGCTTGGTAGACAAGTGCTGGTTGAGAGTATCTGGGTGAGGTGGGTTGATATGTGAGAGTTGGAAAGGATTGGTAAATGGGAGGTGGATAGGAGGGTGGGGGTGCTTGGTAATTCGGGATGGGATGATATGTAAGTGGAGGTGATGGGTAAGTGTGTTTGGTGGTGATTTGGCTCCCTGTGCGACCATCATGACACTCATATATTTCTTCTTGGATGCGCCACCAGTTTGTAAAGCCTTATTGGTGGCTTGCAATGCTTCAAGATTTGTAACCATACCATTTTTTATGCCCTCTTCGATTCTTTCTCATAATATTGGGGATCCTGAGCCCAGACAAAGAATTTATTCATTTGCTCCTCTTCTAGGGCCGACCTGACCTTTGCAGCTTCTAACCTCCAACGAGTGTCATACTCACAGAATGTTTTGGTGGGTTTCTTCTTCAAATTCTGTATGTAGAATACATCCGATGCATTCTTTGTATTGAATCGGAATCTATCTATGAAGTCCGATGCCATACCTACCCAACTCGTCCATTTCTTGGGGTCCTGACTGATGTACCAAGATAGTGCATCTCCCTTTAAGCTCCTCATGAAGAGCTTCATATGGATCTTCTAATCTCTTCCAACTCCAACTAGCTTATCGCAATAGGTTCTCATGTGGACTCTAGGATCTCCTGTTCCATCAAACAGTTCGAACTTGGGAGGTTTGTACCCCTCCGGAAGTTCGAGATCTGGCTGAATGCAGAGGTCCTCGTAATTCAATCCTTCAATGCCTTTGTTACCTTCCACGCCCTGAACTCGACTGGTTAATTTCTTGAGCTCTACCGCTAGGTTCCTGATGAGGGAGTCTTTGTCATCAGACTCAGGTGCACTTGAGATTGGTTGGGTGTAGTGGGGTACAATATCCACATAAATAGCAATGTTGTGGAGATGGTCATTGGTGGTGTTTAGTGGCTCGGGAATGAGCAATGGAGTGTTATTTGGAGTGTGGCATATGTTGCAGTGAGTGAGTTGTATCTGTGGTTGTGGGGTGTTTTGTAGAGGTGTTGGATTCTGGGTGTTGACATCAGGAGCAGTGAGGGGAAATGATCGGTTCACCAAATTCCGAACCTGATCCAGTTCTTCTCGGAATTTCAACAGCTTTTGTTCCAGTTGTGCAGTAGTTTCCTTAGCAACAGGGGTACCCTGAGGAATCTCAATCTCCTTTCTGGCGCTTGTATCTCCCATTCTACCTTTGTTCTTGTTCCGGACAGGACTCGGAGGAGGAGGAGGTGGAAGGCCCTTGGATATTGTGGAGTATGCTGATGGTGCCAAAATGCACGAACTAACCTTTGGGAGGGGAATAAAAATAAAGAAAAACAAAAAAGGTAGCAAGTTAGTGCGGGTTCTGAGGAAAAAGTATTGCAGTATTTAAGCACATTGTGCGAGAATATAAATCACATCTTAATTTTGGTGCCTCGTTGTGCCCGAGGTAGGCCTAGAGACAAATAGTTTTGGAGAGCTTATAATGCTAAATGCCTCATTTTATTGATAAAAATAAGACGAATCCAAAACAACTCTAAATAATAGAAAGTAAATGTCACTAGTAGACGTTGGACTTATTACATCATTAAAGAAAAATGAAGGACTCCTAACTACTTGGTCCCAGAAGGACCTTCCCCAGATTTGGCATCCTTGTCCCCCTCAAACAGCTCCACCAACTCGCGTAGTCCTAGCAGTAAGTAGGCTCGGGCCAGATGTCCGCCTGCATTTCCTTTAGCGTTTTGGCAGTCTTCGATCCTCTTGATGAACTTTCCTTCCAGCTCTACTAGACCCCGCTCCAAATACCCTAGCCGATTGTTGGCGCTGACAGCCATTTCTTTCCACTCCTCGATCAATTTCTGATTGGCTTCTTGTATTTCCCGATGCTCACTTTCACAATCTCGAATTCTCTTGCGTAGTTGATTATACTTAACCTGTTCTTCAGCGTGCTCGTCAATAATTCCGTGACCTCGAACGAATCTCGGCTGACCCATACCATTGTCTTCTAACCAACCCCAATAATGCGGCACACAACAGGTATGGTACATGTCTGGCTCAATGGATTCTTTCCCCAAAACGATTTTGCAATGCCACAAATGCTGAGCTTGGCACCTATGAGGGCTAACGTCGTCCTGAAAATTGGCCCTGAGGTGACTCATTTTATCGACCCTTGGTATGATTTGTTTTCATCCAGCTTACCTCATGGCTTGGAGAGGAATGTAAGGATAAGTCCCTCTCAAACCAATCAGTATGAGAAACGGCGCATCTCGGGATCGAACAATGAATTCATCCGTGGGGAACCACTCAAACATCCATTGCACCTGGTCTTCTTTCAGATTTTTGAACAATTCTACCCATCCTCTGGCGTCCTCCGGCTGAGCGAACATTTTAGGCATGTAATTCATACACCTTGGCTGACGGAAGGCGATATGATCATCCCAATCTCTGCGTAGGATGTCTTGTCGGTATTCCCCTTTCTGGAAGTGTTCCATGAACCAAAGCTGAAGCAATAAGTTGCAAACCTCAAAATTATTGCCTTGTTGTTGACATTTGTTCCAGGCACGGTATATCTCGGCGACGATCATGGGCACTATGCTGAAAGTTTGCCCACCAATCCCTTCCATCAAAGTTTTGGTTACCATGGCTAGTCTGGTGTGGATCCTAGCCTTCTTCATAGGGAACACGATCATCCCCAAAAAG
>MU685085.1:23468-34694 GCA_026770625.1 Nicotiana glauca | reverse complement strand
TAGGTAATAGAGGCTAGGTTCATCAGACTCTAATCAAGGAAAGGTCTATAAGAATCCAATACCAATATAATCAAGGTAAGGGAATCAATCAACTTGAGTAGGAAAGGCAGGGGTCAAGATTTCAAGGAAAGCATTCTAATAGGTCTGAGAAGAAGGGAAATCAGTACAATAAGGAAAGAATCAATTACAAGAGTGCAATCAGAATCACACAAAGAGATTTGAAATCAGCCCATAATTAAGGGCTACTTCGAGAGAGAAATTTAACATATAAAGGAGTGCATAGCCTTAGGCATGTGAGGCTGTACTCATGACAAAGAGTATAATCACATGATAGTCACATAAGTCAGGTTTCAGTGACAGACAAAGGATCAGAAGCATGCAAAGAATCGAGTGAAAATCATAGACGAGTTTGAAAAGTAGCAAGAGCTTAGAACCAAAGGAATTACATGCTAAAGTAAAATAATCAGATCGATCAATCTCGAACAGACGAAGAACTTCAGGAACTCAAACAGACCCCCAAAGAACTAGGGTTTTCCAGAGTCAATCAAATTTAGAGAAAATAAGCAGATAAACACATAAACAGCCTTAGAGTCTCAAATAAACCCTAAAACTAGGGCTTTCACACTTAAGCAGTAAATCAAACGAACACCAACATGTAGACATAGAAATCAAACAAATTCAAAAAAATTAGGGCTTTCCATCACCAATTAAACTTAGAGATGCTAAGCAGATGAATCAAACAAAACATTTAAAAGACAGACTCAGAAACCCTAATTTAAAATCAAAGGGTTTTGAAAAAGTAGATTTGAGGAAACTGCTTTTAACATCACACACAGCATAGATCTAGCACAAATCTAAACGGATAAAACAAAAAAGAACCTTGAATAGGCTAGGATTTCTGAGAACCCTAAAGGACAAGAAAGGCTTGGAAGTCACGAGATCATATCTGAGTCGATAAGGTCGGAACCAGGCTTAGGAGGCTAAGATACGTTGATGAAGGTCTGGGTGAAGACCCTCGAAGAATGTCCTTCGAATCTTCAGGCACCAGGCATGTGAGAGCAGTAGGAGGTGAGTATAGGTCGTCCCTGCTAGAGCAGCCATGGATTCTGGTGGATTTGAGGTCGAAAAGAGGTAGGCGGCTGTTAGGGTTTCAAGTGGGTGAGATCATTTGAGAGAGACGAGTGATTAGAGGCGGTGTCTTTGAGAGAATGGGGAGGGTTTGGGGGTAGTTTGGAATTAAGAAAGGAAAGAGGGAACGGTGGCCGTTGATCTAAATGATCAACGGCCAGGATTAAAAGGGATTATGGGTTGGGTCGGGTAGTTGGATTAAATTAGGTTAGGGAATTGGGCTCAATTCCGGTTAAAATTGAAATGCAAAAGGGCTAGTTTTTAAATAGCCACCTTTCCCTTGTTTAATTTATAAAAGTAGCAAAATAATTTTTGGAAGTAAATAAAATGTAGTAAAATGATTAATAATACATAATTATTGAATTAAAAATATTGGAGTCAATTTTATAAATATAATTACAATTAAATCTTAAAGGGGCTAATATTGCAATTATGCGCAATTTAGTTTTAAAAATACTAAGTGAATTTGTAAAAATGTACAAAAATCATGTTAGTCATATTTTGGTATAAATATGAGAATAAAAATAAGCTATTTGCTAAAATGATAGTTTTGAGAATAATTATTGGATTTTATGGTATAAAAAAAGGCAATAAATTAGTTTAAAAATCATTAAAAAATTTGGTAAAGTACCAAAACTCTTGGGTGTGCTCATATATGCATATATATGTTATTTTGAAAGTATTTTGGATATATAAAATACTAAAAAAAAAATTGGGTATCAACAATTTTTAATGATACTTATTACTTAGTTATAATATGCAATGCATGTGGTACTCTTTGGCTTGGGTTACTTTTTATATTCCTAACGAATTAATAATGATAATTATTATGTTCCAAACTAAACTAATGAAATGTTTTGGAAATACAAAAGGGCACGAAGGAAAAAGAGTGATGTATTTTCATTTTCTATCTACTGGTAAGTTTTGCTTTTGTTTAACTTGAAAAATAGTTGAGGTAGATATATACACGAATTTAGATTAAGAGTAAATAGATGAAGCAGAAACGTTGATGCCGAGTTGTAGGAACAACTACATAATCCCGCCCAGCATTTGTAACGACTCGACTGATCGTTTTGAGCAATTGCATTCGGTTCGGTAGTTTGAGGTTTCGAGCAGCTTCATAATATGTGTACCGACTTGCGTGCATGGTTGAATTCAGTTAACGGATGATTCAGAGTCAAATTGGAAAAAGGAAACTAGTTTTGGAAGTTGAAACAGTGAGAATTTGACCGGAATTGAACTTTTGGGTAAATGGCCCCGGAATGGGTTGTGGATGATCTCAACAGCTTCGTATGGTGATTTAAGACTTAGGCGCGCGTCCGGATTTGAATTTGGAGGTCTGTAGGGTAATTTGAGGCGTTTCACCCAAAGTTGGAAAAGTTGAAGTTTGACCCATAGTTGACTTTTGTGATATCGAGGTCGGAAAGCAATTCCGAGAGTTGAAGCAGCTCCGTTATGTCATTTTGGCCTTGTCTGCAAAATTTGGCGTCATTCCGGGTTGATTTGATCGGTTTCAGCACACGTTTTCAAATTTGGAAGATTTGGCAGTTCATAGTTCGATTCATGGTGTGATTCGTCGTTTTGGCATTGTTGATGTGATTTGAGACCTCGAGCGAGTCCGTGTTAGGTTATGTGAATTGTTTATGTGTTTGGATGGGGTCCCGAGGGCCTCGGCTGTGTTCCAGGTGGGCCACAGGTTATTTTCCCTATGTTTGAACTGATGTTCTGCTATCTGGTATTTCCTTCTATGCAATCGCATTGATTTGTTCGGGATCACGTAGCACAAAATTTGGACAGTAGAATTTCCTTCTATGCGATCGCATTGATTTGTCTGCGATAACGTACCACAAATTTGGATAGTATCATTTTCCTTCTATGCGATTGTATTAATTTGTTCGCGATTGTGTAGTACAAAATTTGGATAGTAGCATTTCCTTCTATACGATCGCATTGATTTGCCCACAATCGCGTAGCACAAAATTTGGACAATAGCATTTTCCTTCTATACGATTGCATTGATTTGTTCGCGATCGCGTAGCACAAAATTTGGACAGTAGCATTTTCCTTCTATGCGATTGCATTGATTTGTTCGCGATAGCATAGCACTCTTTGGGCCAGCAATTATTTCTTCTATGCGATCGCATCTCGTCTCCCGCGATCGCTATGTACAAATACCTGGGTAGTATTTAAATAGCCCATCCGCGATCCTTCTTCATTTTTCCACCATTTTTGAACGGAGTTGAAGCTTTTGAGGGAGATTTTTGAGGAAACCAAAGGGGAATCACTTGGAGGTAATATTTTAAACTTTATAACTCGTTTATATGTGATTAAAGGTCTAATTAATGGTAAAAATTAGGGAAATAAGTGCAAAATGAGTAATTAGGGCTTGAGATTAAGAGACCTTAAAATGGGTATTTGAGGGGTCAATTGAACTCCGATTTCATTGTTCTTGATATGTATAAACTCGTGAGAGTACAAGAGTTCTGAAAATATAAATTTTACCCGATTATGAGGTGTGGGCCCGAGGGACATTTTGGTTATTTTACCTAATTTTGCGTATTAGCTTAGAATTTGTTTATAGAATCAGTTGCTTGAAGTGTTATTTACATTATGCAATTGAATTGGATAGATTTGGGCCATTTGGAGTTGAGTACTCGTGGCAAGAACGTGATTTCGAGTTAATTTTGAGCTAGTTCGAGGTAAGTATCTTGCCTAACATTGTGCGAGAGACTTTCTCTTAGGAATTGAGCCTTTTATGCTAATTGTAGTCTATGCATGTGAGGTGACGAGTGTGTGCTCGGACTTATTTATGGGAAATTTGCCTCTAGGGTTTTTAGGTCCTTATGTGGAAAGTATCTCGTTATGATTAGGTTTTCTAGTTGCTTAAATTACCTCTATATGCCCCATATGATGTTGTTAGCTTTCCTCTAATTCTTACGTGTTACATTGACCCTTAATTTCCTTAGTTGAAGTGATTGCCTTCCTTATTATTTTGATACTTTTTTATTGTGTGTTCCTCTATGACTTCGAGCAAATAGGTTACATGTCCAATTGTTGTGGTTACCGGTGTAGTTATCATATGCTTATTATGTCTTATTGTTTAGTTGAAGTTTCATTGTGAAGTTAATTATCGGTACAAGTTTGATTATAGCTGATTCTCTTGCTAGGACATATTTAATTCTTACTGTTGGTTCCCTTGCCGGGACGTATTTATTCTTGTTGTTGACTCCCTTGCCGGGATATTGTTGTTTCCTTATTATTCCCTTGCCGGTATTCTTTTGTAATTGGTGTTGATTTGTATATTGGGATCGGGTTGCACGTTGCAATAATATTATATGATTTGGATCGGGTTGCACGCTGCAACAATATTATATGATTTGGATCGGGTTGCACGCCGCAATAGTACTATATGATTGGGATCGGGTTGCACGCCACAACAAGAAAGAATAAAAGTGAATATTGATTCGTATGGTGAGAACTAGAGTAAAAGCACGAAGGGTGATGCCGTGCACTTTCCGATGCTGTGTTTATTGGTTGTTATCAATTCAAATGTTTAAACTGTTTAATTCCTTTATTGTTGTGACTCTTTGTGTTGGAACCCACAATATTTTCAATACCTCACCGTGTGTGTATATATATATATATATATATATAGATAGACACACAAATGTTCCAATACTTCAAACTTCAATAATTGTTGCATCCTTAATTCAATTAGTTTCTCAATTATATCCTCTTAAACCGTCTGAGGTTGTATTTTTCTTAAAAAGGAATTTCTACTAAGTTTTAAGTTATTAACTCTCATGTTATAATCCATTCGATATTGTATTTTAAATTAAAAGGGGTACTTTATTTACTCAAAGGATTTTCAAAGAAAAAAAAAATTCATCTTTTTTCGCTGGTTTTCCTAATTAGCTTAGAAATTATAATTTTACTAATATTAGGTAAACGGGACTTCTTCGACATATTGAGTGCATTGCACAGACGTTATGTATTGTATAGCATGTAGATTTTGTTGTTAAAAGTAAGATGAAAAAAAATATAGGGGCACAAGGTGCCATATGTGTTGAAGGTTCGAAAGTTGAGATTATGATTTGAAAAATCGAGGGTTGAGATGGTCGGGATTGTGTACTAGACATGATGTGATTGATTTAGTTGGCATTGCCTTATTTATTTGGATAAATTCTTACTTGTCTCTATTCTTGTTATGTCGGTGTTGATTTACTTGGTTATCTGATTTACTTAGATATCGTTCATTACAACCTGTGTTCTCCCTTTATTGTTACTACTGTTTGTATTTTGATTTCTCTCTATTGTGGGTATTATATCGTTATCTTTATCTCGATATTTCATTATCATATCCTGTTCATTTTATTTGACCAGTAGGTGTCTTGACTGTTCCTCGTCACTACCCCACCGAGGTTAGTCTTGATACTTACTGGGCATCGCTACTCATACTACACTTCTGTATATTTTTGTGTACAGATTCAGGTATTTGACCGGTAGTAGCTGTGCGGGTCATTGCGGTGGAGACTCAAGGTAAACCTGCTACAACATTTACAGGCCTTAAAGTCATCTTCATTTGTACTTATTTCCATTTGTTCCTTTTGTTTCGGAGCAGTGATGCATTTATTTTGTATAATTACTCTTAGAAAGGCTTGTCATTTGTACCACTGTTTTTGGGAATTTTCATTTGTTCAAAGTAATTTAATTTACCTAGTTTAGAGACTAGGTGCCATGACGACTCCTTCAGAAAAAATTTTGGGTCGTGACAAGTTGGTATCAGAGCTCTAGGTTCATGGGTGCTACGAGTTACAAGCAGGTTTAGTAGAGTCTTGCAGATCGGTACGAAAACGTTTGTACTTATCTTCGAGAGGCTACAGAACTGTTAGCAAATTCCCCATCTTTCATTCTTTATTGTGCGATATTTATTCCACTTAAAATATATAACTTATGTTCTTTTACATCCACTCGTGTATAATATTACGCTCTCAGCGTTCGCCATGCGCCAGTGGTTGTAATGCTACAGACGAGCTACGAAGGAGTAAGGGATCCTTAGGCATTGCCTCAACGTGTTGTTCAGGACTGAAGATACATAGGTATTGAGAGACTATTTAGTTGTTTACATGGAGGCGCAACAGAAGCGTGGTGGGTGTTGATTGAGGATAGTTGGCAGTGTTGGAGTACCTTGTGATTTGTGTTGTACGAGCTGTGAAAGTTAGCTCTGCGGATCATTAGACGTCATTTTCTATGGCTTTGCGCTAAGTGGATGAGTACAATAGCGGCATTCAGATTGCAGAGTTAGATTTACATCAGTTTTAGCCTGAGGCATGTGTAAATGTGGTATTGGTAGGTTCCCACATTCGGGGTATGACCAGGGTCTGATATCTCGAACGGGATGATATTGGGGCTTAATGTATTTCTACGTTAATAATGGATCTATATTTCAACATCAAGGGGAGTCGGAGGAACAACTTCAAATTCATAGAAGGTCTATTCAGTGTAGGTGCCGTGGTTGCGGCAGGACGGGGTGCTTCAGAGGAAATGCGGTGGTTTATGAGCTTCTGGGCTACATGGTTCATGCTAGGTTTATCTGTATGTGGGGCTTTGATGGGAATTATTGCATATTTATCCGAAGAAATGAGTCAATTCAGTAGCTTTGGGTCATCATAGCAATGGAAGTAAATTGTCCTTTTGAATGGGAATTCTCTACTGTCATTGTGGCAGCACTCTTGGATTGGACGGTTTGTGTGACTCGGTTGAGTTGGAGAGGTTCAATTTTGATGTCTTAGTAGCGTGCGGGCGGATCTTGATGGGTTGACTACGGCTTGAGTTGGGTGTCTACTATGGGCATAAAGAATATGTGGTACATTGCGATTTCTCCTGAATCGGAATCTGAAGCTAATAGAGTGTTGGCGTCGTTGGCTACCATATGTGAAGAGTGTGCATTTTGGAAAGGACCTTGAGTTTTGGTTTGCAGTGCGTGGCTGATAGCATGGTGATTACTGGGTTTTGAGGCTTTCGAGGTTCATGTTTTGTTACACGGCCAAAAATCTTATATGGGTGCTTAGACAGGATGATGGAAGGTAAGTGATGTATCAGCCATTTGATCTGCATAGTTGAGTTCGGGTATGGAATTTTTAGTATTCCTGAGGTGTTGGGACTAGGTGTCCCCATATGTAGGCTATTTCTTGTTAGTCGATTGTGAAGAAATGTTGAGAATGGGGTAATTAATAGTGTGTATTATTGACGAGTTGTTCCGGATCCTTTTGAAGAAAATTTATCTAATTGGGAAGGATCAGGATTTGGTTTGGGCCTATTTGGAAGATCATCGAGAATATGTAATTTGTATCAGGTTGAGTTTGTGTGCTCCTGTGAATGGTCATTATGGTTATGTTATGAGGCAGAGTGAATACTGTTTGTGCCCCTAGTCTATGTTATGTTCTACTCTTCTATGCTGTGTTAGGAGGTGAGGTTGTATGATTATTCCCCCCCCCCATATTGTAATTATGTTCAGGCCTTATGGCGATACCGGTGATATAGCCCTCGTGATGTTGATTTGCTCATTGCACCTTTTATGTGCTTGATTCTCTCCTATTTTATTACTTCTATTCATTGTTCCCACAATTATACTTGAGCACAATGTTGTGCTTGATATCAGTATTCATATGATCAGTGGACCCGAGCATCTTAGCTTGATGAGTATTTGGGAGTGGGTTGCGTGCCGCAATAGATGTTATATGAGATACCCTTTCCTTGCGTTTATTTGGGGTTCTGTTTTTCCTCTGTGGAACAATTTGATGAAAACTATATTTTTGTTGTTGCATATGTTACACTGGTTAGAAAATTCTTCTACTTTGCTTTTCTTTATTTGTGTTACGTAATTGAGTTATTGCTGGTTTGATGTACGAGCTGTGTAGTGTGAGAATTTGTGTGTTTCCGTGATGAGTCATCAGTTGGGATGCTTGTATTTGTCGAAATATGGTTCTTAGACCTGAGAGTGATACTATGGTATTGGGGGTGAGGAGTGTTTAGAAGTATGTGGGTGTTTCTGCTAAGATTTGGGTAATGGCCCTGGCCGGCGAGAGGGTTTCTTGACTTGTTGACTTCAAAGGCAACTATGAGTTCCCGCATGTTTCTTTATCATGAGAGGTCCGAAATAAGGTTATATTCAATGTGAGGTGTGTTGCCGGCATCTAGGATGTTATTTGAGAAGCTATGGTGGTCAGAGGTTATTACTTCGGGCATTGAGTTGTGTGGAGCAGCATGTGATTGTATTCGGGATTGGAATTTTTGGCTCGATTCAGCTTGTTTGGGTGTGTTCAGTGTGATGATGTGGAATTCGGGTCCTATGATGAATTTCAGATGTTGAGGTTTGGGTTCTTTTCTAAGGTTATAAGTGGCATTGTCAGTTCTTCATAGGTTGGGTGATGGGAAAACACCCCCGGGTGTATGTATGGTGAGCTCATGCAGTGGTTCAATGGTTTTGGAATGACTACGGGCACGTTCGAGGACGAACGTATGTTTAAGTAGAGGAGGATGTAATGACCCGACTGGTCATTTTGAGCAATTCTGCCCGGTTCGGTAGTTTGAGGTCTCGAGCAGCTTCATAATATGTACATTGACATACGTGCATAGTTGAATTCAGTTAACGGATGATTCAGAGTCAAATCAAAAAAAGGAAACTAGTTTTGGAAGTTTAAACGGTGAGAATTTGACCGAAATTGGACTTTTGAGTACGGCCCCAGAATGGGTCGTGGATGATCCCAACAGCTTCGTATGGTGATTTTGGACGAGCGTGCCCAGATTCAGATTTGGAGGTCCGTAGGTTAATTTGACGTGTTTCGGCGAAAGTTGGAAAAGTTTGACCCATAGTTGACTTTTGTGATATTGGGGTCGAAATGCGATACCAAGAGTTGGAGCAGCTCCGTTATGTCATTTTGGACTTGTCTGCAAACTTTAGTGTCATTCCGGGTTGATTTGATCGATTTCGGCACAAGTTTTTAAATTTGGAAGTTCATAGTTTGATTCATAGTGTGATTCATCGTTTCGGCATTGTTTGATGTGATTTGAGACCTCGAGCGAGTCCGTGTTAGGTTATGTGACTTGTTTATGTGTTTGGACGGGGTCTCGGGGGCCTCAGGTGTGTTCCGGGTAAGCCACATGTCATTTTTGTCTATGTTTGAACTACTTTTCTGCTATCTGGTATTTCCTTCTATGCGATCGCATTGATTTATTCGTGATTACATAGCACAAAATTTGGACAGTAGCATTTCCTTCTATGCGATTGCATTGATTTGTCTGCGATCGCGTAGCACAAAATTTGGACAGTAGCATTTTCATTCTATATGATTGCATTGATTTGTTCTCGATCGCGTAGTACAAAATTTGGACAGTAGCATTTCCTTCTATGCGATCGCATTGATTTTTCCGCGATCACGTAGCACAAAGTTTGGACAGTAGCATTTTCCTTCTATGCGATTGCATTGATTTGTTCGCGATCGCGTAGCACAAAATTTGGACAGTAGCATTTTCCTTCTATGCGATTGCATTGATTTGTTCGCGATCGGATAGCACACTTTGGGCCAGCAACTATTTCTTCTATGCGATCGCACCTCTTCTCCCGCGATCGCGATATACAAATACCTGGGCAATATTTAAATAGCCCATACGCGACCCTTCTTCATTTTTTCACTATTTTTGAATGGGATTGAAGCTTTTGAGGGAGATTTTTGAGGAAATCAAAGGGGAATCACTTGGAGATAATATTCTTGACTTCATAACTCGTTTATATGTGATTAAAGGTCTAATTAGTAGCAAAAAATTAAGAAAATCAGTGCAAAATGGGTAATTAGGGTTGAGATTAAGAGACCTTAAAATGGGTATTTGAGGGGTCAATTGAACACCGATTTCAGTGTTCTTGATATGTATAGACTCGTGAGAGTACAAGGGTTCTGAAAATATAAATTTTACCTGATTCCAAGGCACGGGACCGAGGGGCATTTTTGTTATTTTACCTAATTTCGTGTATTAGCTTAGAATTTGTTTGTAGAATCAGTTACTTGAAGTGTTATTTATATTATGCAATTGAATTGGATAGATTTGGGCCATTTGAAATTGAGTACTCGTGGCAAAAATGTGGTTTCGGGTTGATTTTGAGCCGGTTTGAGGTAAGTATCTTGCCTAACCTTGTGTGGGGGACTTCCCTTTAGGAATTGAGTCTTCTATGCTAATTGTAGTCCATGCATGCGAGGTGAAGAGTGTGTGCTCGGACTTATTTGTGAAAAATTTGCCTTTAGGGTTCTTAGGTCCTTATGCGGAAAGTATCCCGTTATGATTGGGTTTCCTAATTGCTTAAATTGTCTTTATATGCTCCATATGACTTTGTTAGCTTTCCTCTAATTCTTACGTATTACATTGACCCTTCATTGCCTTAATTGAAGTGATTGCCTTCATTATTGTTTTGATACTTCTTGATTGTGAGTTCCTCTATGACTTCATGCAAATAGGTTACATGTCTGATTATTGTGGTTACTGGTGTAGTTATCACGTGCTTATTATGTTTTGTTGTTTAATTAAGTTTTTAAAGTGAAGTTAATTATTGGTGCAAGTTTGCTTATAGCTGATTCCCTTGCCGGGACGTATTTAATTCTTATTGTTGGTTCCTTTGCTGGTACGTGTTTATTCTTGTTATTGACTCCCTTGCCAAGATATTATTTTTTTCTTATTATTTCCTTGCCGGAATTATTTTGTGATTGGTGTTGATTTGTGTATTGGGATCGGGTTGCACGTCGCAATAAAATTATATGATTTGGATCGGGTTGCACGCCGCGACAATATTATATGATTTGGATCGGGTTGCACATCGCAACGTCACTATATGATTTGGATTGGGTTGCACGCTGCAACAGTACTATATGATTGAGATCGGGTTGCACGCCGCAACAAGAAAGAATAAAAGTCAATATTGATTCTTGATAATAGGTGAATTTGACTATAATCACGCCCTAAATAATCACATTTTTATGTTGTTTTGATGATATATATGATGACAAAATGCTCTTAGTAGTGTCTTTTATGAATTGTAGGTACAAAATG
>MU685085.1:0-19198 GCA_026770625.1 Nicotiana glauca | reverse complement strand
GACCCTGAGCTTAATACTTGGGTTTTATTTGCAACGTCCGCAGAATCCTATTTAGAGGATATACATTGGGCGTGATCAATTCTTATGGTGAGAACTAGAGTAAAAGCACGAAGGGTAATGCCGTGCACTTTCTGCTGCTGTGTTTATTAGTTGTTATCAATTCAAATGTTTAAACTGTTTAATTCCTTTATTGTTGTGACTCTTTATGTTAGAACCCACATTATTTTCAATACCTCACGTATATATATATATATACACACACGTTCCAATACTTCAAACTTCAATAATTGTTACATCCTTAATTCAATTAATTTCTCAATTATATTCCCTTAAACCGTCCGATGTTGTATTTTTTTAAAAAAGGAATTTCTACTAAGTTTTAAGTTATTAACTCTCATTTTAATGGTAATAATCCATTCGATGTTGTATTTTAAATTAAAATGGGTACTTTCTTTACTTAAAGGTTTTCCAAAGAAAAAAAAAGCTTCATCTTTTCTCGTTGGTTTTCCTAATTAGCTTAGAAATTGTAATTTTACTTATATTAGGCAAATGAGACTTCTTGGACATATTGAGTGCATTGTACGGACATAATGTATTGTATAGCATGTAGATTTTATTGTTAAATGTGAAATGAAAAAAAAAATATAGGGGCACAAGGTGCCATGTGTGCTGAAGGTTCGGAAGTTGAGATTATGATATGAGAAATCAAGGGTTGAGATGGTCGGGATTGTGTACTAGACATGATGTGATTGATTTAGTTGGTATTGCATTTTTTATTTGGATACATTCTGACTTGTCTCTGTTCTTGTTATGTCGGTGTTGATTTACTTGGTTATCTGATTTACTTGGATATCGTTCGTTACTACCTGTGTTCTCCCTTTATTATTCCTACTGTTTGTATTTTGATTTCTCTCTACTGTGGGTATTACCTCGTTATCTTTATCTCGATATTTTATTATCATATCCTGATTATTTCATTTGACCAGTATGTGTCTTGACTGTTCCTCGTCACTACCCCACCGAGGTTAGTCTTGATACTTACTGGCCACTGCCGTGGTGTGCTCATACTATACTTCTGTATATTTCTGTGTACAAATCCAGGTTTTTGATCTGCAGTAGCTTTGCGGGTCGTTGCGGTGGAGACTCAAAGTAAACCTGCTACAACATTCGCAGGCCTCAGAGTCACCTTCATTTGTACTTATTTCCATTTGTTCCTTTTGTTTCGGAGCAGTGATGTATTTATTTTGTATAACTACTCTTAAAAAGGCTTGTGACTTGTACCATCGATTTTGGGAATTGTAATTTATTTAGAGTAATGTAATTTAAAGTTAGTAAATATCAATGTTATTTCAGTTTATGTTAGGCTTACCTAATTTAGAGACTAGGTGCAATAACGACTCCTTCGGAGGAATTTTTGGGTCGTGACAGTATTATGACAATATTTGGTGAGTTAACATATTTTTTTTAGTCGTACTACATAATGCATATTAACTTAGCATGCCTTTAATTTGTCAATTGTTCTGAACTTCTTCTCTTATTGTTTATCTATCTTTACTTAAGTGATTATTTTGCTCTAATAATAATAAAAATACTCTTTGCTATGATTTATGAAAGCTGATATGATCTTTCTCCTATAAAACTATAAACTATGGGGCACAAAATTTATATTCTTTATCTGAATGAGATATTGATCTTTGTATAGCTTGAAGCATGTGTTTGGCCTTCCGACTTTTATGATTCGGGAGTAATAACAGAGAGTCAGAGACTATAGTAGGTTTAGAATATTCATTTTATTTAGCAACTAGCATGTATTTGGTTATCTGATTAAGTTAGAATACACGGTATAAAATAAAAAAGATACGATAATTTTTTTGAAGGAAAAAATAGCACGATGAATTAATCGAAGTTATTTTGGTATCACATTTTTTAAACATTTTTGTGAATTTGAACTAATCGATTTACTTTAGCATCATTCAGCAGAGACCAATTTGCAAGAATGCTTACGTTTCATACTTCCATTTCTATTTTTTATGTTTCAAATAAATGTGAACGTGATATACAAATTTTATAATTATTAAAATATAATACACGTGAATAGTCCAAAAAAGAGTGGTTAAAATATATGTATTCTTCATTAAAATTTTCAAGCTTGATGGTTTTCTAGGATGAAAAATGTGGAAGAAATAAGCAGGAGCAACCCTTAATCAGTTTATTCTTCAAGCTGGGAAAAATAATAACTTTGTAGACTATCATCCTAAGTTCCTAACCAAATAGTTGAGACTATTTATTGTAACAAAAATTTGTTTCTAAAAGAAATTTATGAAAAGGAATTCACATAAGTCATCTAAAGTAGTAGATATTGTTCAATCTTCTTACAGTTTAACAATCTTGAGCATATAAGCTTGTATTTCGAAGATACTTTCTCATAGAAGTGTAAGGTCATAGAAGAACAGAAACATTATTGTGGCAATGTGATACAAGTTAACTCAGTATACTATTCAAGAAAATATAGAACCTATATATCGATATTATATTACAATAAGGCGTTCGACGATTTCTGTGTAGCATACCATTCATCATTGAAAGAACTTATACTTTTTCTTTTGTCTTTATTTTATAATTAAACATATTTTTTAATAGTCTCATGTAACTTCTTAATATATTTTTCTTTATTTATATGGAATACGTATAAAAACTAATACTAATAAAAAAATATAAGGTCTTTTATTAAATTTCGCTTTAGGTCACAAACTTTATGGAGCCACCATTGATCTGAAATGAAAGTTAGGTTTAAAACTCCAGCCGCTGGACCGGCGGTGACCAAGGCCGGCTCTAGGGTAGCAAGTGAAGCTTTTGTAAAGGACGGGTGGTGATTAGAGGAGTATATGCTATTTATATTTGTATAATTATAAAATATTAAATTTTAATATTTGTTTTAATTTTGGTAGAAGTAGGATTGAATGAGTTAAATAAGATAAACTTTTTCTCTTATTAAATTAAATAATTCTACTAGTGTCTGCGTTACACGTTAATAATGGCACGTGATAATTTAAATATTTATTTATATGAATTAACAATAAAATTTAGTTAATGAGAGAAATTTTATGTTTAATAATACAACAATCATCTATATGCCGAAAAATATTATTACATTAGCATAATAAATAAATTTAAAGTAAAAGAACTTACACAAATGATCAGTGTTGCCATGTTAGTTAGATAATTATGTATTATAGTTTACAAGTACTTAATGTGATGGAATCTTAACGAATACTTTTTTGTGGAATTTTTTTTGTGTGTTTCCTCCTAATGCTATGGTTGCTCTATCTTAACCAGAACTCTAGTTGTCGATCTTGTATATCCCTCTTGAAAGGGCAACATACAGTTGTGCGTGCAAGAAAATATATTATGATATATATAGTCCAATATTTAAGATATTTGTCCTTGTGCTTTATTTATTATATTTGTAAAATATAAACATATCAAAAATTATTTTCATACAAATTTAAAGGATATTCCTTAGTTTCAGAAGACGAAAGTTGAATTTAGGAATAACAATATAGTTAGAAGCACATTGATCAGTATTTTAATATCACGACCCAATTTCACTACAGGTTGTAATGACGCCCAACACCGTTGTCAGGCAAGCCAACGCAAAAATATTAGTGAGTTCTAGTTTTACTTTACTAAAATATTACAGCAATTTTTTAATTTAAATTTAAAACAAGTGATAATTAGGAACGTACAATAATAGTTATACAATACAAAAATATAGTTTACCAATGTGTGTGCCAAGACCTGGTGTCACAAGTATATGGGCATTTAGTAGGATATACAAAAGAATAAATCTATCCTACTGTCTGAAATAGAATAGACAGTCAAAAACAAAGAGAGACTCTATCATGCTGCTGAATGGCATAAGAAGGGAGCAGCTCACGGTGGAATCTCGGTCTACGATCAAGAATGCGCACCAGATTGGTAGCCAGATGTAGCTGCCTCAGATCCTGTACAATTAAGTACAGAAGCGTAGTATGTTACATAAAGAACATGTACCCAGTAAGTATCTAGTCTAACCTCGAAGAAGTAGTGACGAGGGGTCGACTTGACACTTACTAAGGTCAATACCAATAATGATTAAAGATTTTCACTAAGCATGGATAGCATGGGCATAATAGCAAGCTCAGAGTTTGCAGAGAACTGTATGTTAGTTTCAGCCATGTCTTATAATAATTTTACTTCAAGGCATTTAACAAAGTAAGTCATGAATAAGATTTCACATAGATATCATACGCACATTATGCCGAGGTCGTAAGGCCCGGTCCAACAGAAAAGAAACTATGCACTGCTAGTGGGTCGAATGAAGCGAGCCATAGATGCATCTATTTCTACCGAGGTGATCGGCCTGATCCACAAATATCAAATATCATTAAGAATGTACATAAAGGCGCATTCATAGTCAAATAAATTCATACAAGTGTTCAAGCAAGTGCATACGTTCACATATGTTTATTTCCAATCCCTAATATATCCTAAGTGATCTCATTAGCATGAAAGGATATAAACATTTACAATTATGGCATGATACGGGTCCTAAACTACCCGAATAATCATACATAATAGTAGCTACGCACGGACTCTCGTCACCTCGTGCGTACGTCGCCCCCACAATTAGGAGCACATAATCAATTAACTCACTTATGTGGACAATTCCCTCTTACAAGGTTAGAAAGGAGACTCACCTCGCTCCAAAGCATACTTCCAATATCAAGAACATGCTCAAACCCTCAATTTGGAGCCAAACGTGTTACGACCCAAATTTTTCACCGTCGGGACTGTGATGGCGCCTAATATTGAACCCTCTAGGCAAGCCAATGTTACTGATTAATTTACCCTTTTCCCTTTATCCTTAACAATTTACCAGATGATATAAGGAAAATCAACGGATATCAAAATGCAGAAGAACGGAATTTAACAGTTTAACTTAATACTAATACGAGTTCCATAATATAACTCCACCGAGAACTAGTGTCACAATTTCACGGGCTGTCTACGAATACTACAAATAGTGGTATGAACAAGAAAATATAAATATGTCTCAGTAATAGATAAAACAGAAAAGAAACAGGATAGAAGGACGCCAAGGCCTGCGGACGCCTGCAAGACTACCTCAGGTCTCCACTGGATTGAAGGCAGCAACCTCTAATTATGGTCCATATGCTCTAGTACCGGGATCTGCACAAAAATGCAGAGTGTAGCATCAGTACAACAGACCCCATGTACCAGTAAGTGTCGAGCCTTGTCACACCTCCTTTTTAACCTACACCCGCAAGGGCGTAAAGGAGTTTTTCCACTTAAAGGACAATCGGAACGAGATTTATTATTATAATTTAGAGTTTCCACTTAGGAGATTAATGGTGTCCCAAGTCACCGGTTGAATCCCGAACTGAGGAATTATGACTATGTTAACAGTCCGCGAACCAAAAATTCGAATAAGGAAATCTGTTAACCCGGGAGAAGGTGTTAGGCATTCCCGGATTTCGTGGATCTAGTACGGTCGTTGAACTGTTGTATTTGATTTTTTTTGATTTCAAAACTTGTTCTAACTTATGTGCTTTTTATTAGTAATTCGCTATTATTTTTTATTTTTTTAATTTTTTAATAAGAATTGCAACGTCGTGAAAATGCATCTCGAACCACGTCGCACCAGTGCACCCGTGATTGTCAACACATTTCGACTTCGTTGAGATTTGAATTTGGGTCACATAAATGTGCACCCGTATTTAGGAAGGTAATATTATTAAAATACGCACGTAAAGCAACTACGCGTTTATTATCTTTGGGGAAGACCGTGAAGTTCGCTAAAAGGTCCGCCTGAGGTCTAAGTATTTTAATATGTACATTTATAGAGGGCCCCGCAATTTTATATTTTTATTTGGCGAGGCTCATCTCATTTCATTATTTAGAGCCAACCTAAAAGCAACTACAATTCTCTACTTAATTTTGTCTCTAAAATAAAAGAAAAAGGTCTTAATTAATTTGTATCAATCAGCCCAAGGCTTATGGAAAAGGCTGCCTCAAAAACATGGTCCAAGGGGCTATTAAATAAGTACAACGCGCGAAATTGTTGGGGCCCTTGAAAGGAGGCCTAAATCCAGTCTTTGCAACTGGAGGAACTGGACTCGTTCGAGTCTGGATAAAACCACAATGTTCACATTGATTTGATAAATCAACAAGTCACAATGTAGTTTATTTCAAGTAATGACAAATGATATGCGCTTAACACTTATTTCACGTTAAGAGCCTCATTTAGATTTCAGCAACAGTAGATCAGCTTATTCATATGATTTCATCTAGCCTTATATGTGAATGAAGTAATCACCAAAACTTTAAAATTAAACGGCCATTTTGAAATTACCTAAGACTACTCTACTAATACTTAGATGATCCCTGATTTTAAAGCTAGGCTATTGAAAGTGATAAGCTGAGACATGAACTGATTTTGTATTACTAAAAAAAACACGAAAATACATCACACTATGCCATACTATGCTGCTAACACAGATTAAACCAAATTAAACTAACTAACTACGGAGCTCTCATACTCGTATGGGTAAATTGAGCTGGATTAATGTTCCATAGAAGTCTATAGTGAATTCGAATCAACAGAAATAATACAAAATAAACAGTCCCAATCCACACAATTCATACAGTTTTAGTTCACAATCAAACAGTCTACATCCATAGAGAAGCTAATCCTAATTAAATAATTCTATTTCAGTATAGTTTAAATAGATTAAGACTAATCAATTTTGCTAACTACGTGAGCAAAGATCTGGAAGCTGGTTTCATTTCATCCCAAGTCAGAATTACATCAGGGAGCATTCAAATATGTACCTGAATTTCTAAATGAAATAGGAAATGGAGAGGTTAGCAGCAGACGCAGCTTCAACAACAACTCAGGAATTAGTGTTAAATCCACAGCAATCAATGTAATTGTAAAACAGCCCAGCAACGAGTCAGAAACCAAAAATGCTCACAAATGAACCAAAAACCAACAACAACACCTTAAATCAGACTAAAGCAAACAATTCTAACTTTGAAATCAACCAGTAACCTCCAAAAACCAACAATACTAACACTCGAAATCAATCCAGGATCTCTGAACATTTGAACTAAGAAATAACAGCCAAATACTCGAAATGAAACTACAATTAAACTAGGATCCTAATGAAACAGTAACTACTATTTTTTTTGATTTTTTTAGAGAGATTTCTCTATTGTTTTTTTTTGGATTTTTGAAGGTTTGAATTTCAAAACTAGATCTGAAATTAGAAAGAGAGCTTTTGGGGGGAATTTTGGAGGCTCCAAAAACTTCTGAATCAAGTAAGGAGCATGCCCTTTTATAGGCACAAAAGAAGCCTATCAGATTTTCAACTTTACAAAACAATCCCTCTTCTTATTTGCATTTAAACCTCTATTTCTTGACTTGTGACTCAAGCAAGTACACTCATTTTCTGAAATTCTAACTTTACACCCTATCCAGAAAATTCTAGGAGTTTCAGTTATCATTTACAACACTTCTGCCTAATTCCACTTACCCAAACACCCTTGAATATTTCCTGAAATTACTCACCTAGGTCACCATTAACCTATCCCCTTTTAACTAAACAAGGTCAATTAAGACCACCCACAGAACTAAGAAGAACCATTAACTAAAACTCTAAATTCTAACAAAACTAGATCCGTTTATGAACTAACAGGACGAAATCAAATTTCACTAAACTAAAAATCAAGCATTGAGTATGGCCTAAAGGGTCAATTAAAACAAAAACTAAAATAAAATCGAACTATGCATAGCAGACTTTATGCTAATCACTAATCAATTATTTAAAATTCCAACAAGCATGAAGAAAATAAGCACAATAAACTATTGATTCTTTACAAACAGAAAACAAAACCTAAATTAATTAATCATAGCAGAATAGTGATCATGGAACAGAAACAAATGAAGAAGAGAAAGAAAAATAGCTAAGAAAACTCACCTATGATGTCTAGGGCTTTGCATCTTATTATTGTAACAGTCGACTGATTTCGGCGACATTCGAACGCCTTAAGTGGTAGAATCTTCATGAGGACGATGATAGGATCATATTGTGCGAATTTGGCACAATTTGGCGTATTTAGGGTTTTGGCCGGAAAAGTTCAAATCAAAATTCGAACAATTCCGGCCATATTTGAGGGTCAATACTTTAGGGATTCGATAGAGGATAGGGAGAGGGTCCTATGGTGTAAATCTGAGGGTGTTTGGGCAAGGTGACGTCTTGGCCGGAGTAATTTCAAATCGTTATTCGAAGGGTTTGGCATTAATCGAGGGAAACCAAGGGCAGGGTTGGAAAGAGGGAAACGAGGAGAACCGGTGATGTAGTTTTGGGGTGGTTTGGAGGTGATGGCGTTTGCCGGCGAGATACAGAAAGGAATACGAGGAAGACGATGTTTGGTCTGCTAGGATTGAACAACTTTAGGACATTTTTATTTTAGCATTGATATAAGATCATGGCCTTTGGATTATGGTGATGGATGGTTGAGATCAAACGATGCCAAACGACGTCGTTTTGTTTACTAGAGGGCAGGTCGGGTAGTTTGGTTGGGCTGGGGCGTGTTTGGGTCCAGATTTGGGCTGTTAGAAAATAACCAAGGCATTGGTCCAAATTGGTAGCCTCTGTTTATTTTCATGCTTTCCTTTTACTTATTTTTTTCTTTTTCTCTTTTCCTTATTTAGTATTGCATTTTAATTTGTATATTTTTTTTTATTTTTTTGATTTTATAAAAATGTAAAAAATTAAAATAAAGACTTAGTTTATTCCCAACACTAAGTTAATTAATTCCTAAAAATCGATTAAGTCCTATTAACAATTAAAAATGCAAAAAAAAATAGCCTATTTTATTATTTTCATTATATTTTGTTCTAAAAATAACTTAACCTCCTAATTAATCCTAAAATATGAAATTAAATTCTAAATGCAAATGTATTTTTTTTATATGAATAAAATGCACAAATCAAATGCAAATGACACAAAATTCACAAAATTGTAAAATAGTGAAAGAAATCATTTTGTTTGAATCTTTGGGAATAATTCATATATAGGGCAAAAATTACGTGCTCACAGTTGCCCCTCTTTGCTCGGGAACACGCAGAGTTCTTGGGCAAAGATAAGTGAGCAGATACAAGCGATTTTTGCTCCATTTGAATATTCCGTGTGAAGCATTTTTGAAAGAGTTGACCGCACCCTGCTTCAGAGGTTGCCTACATATCCTGGTCTAAACAGGAATCAGGTCAGTGTAGTTCGAAAATGTCTGGTAGCTGGGATTAGCAGGAGCTGTGATCTCATTGCTGTTGCTGCTGCTACTGCTCGCTGACCTCCTTATTACACCATGGTAAAACTAAAGAAGCTAGCCTAAGCTATGATCTATGAGTTACAAAAGATCCTATCTATGTCTTCAAACTTGCTCTTGTGTTGCCTTGAACTTGTATCTTGTATTCTTCTGATGGGATTCTTGTTGTTGCCCTGAATTGTGATTGCGATGTTTTGTCATTCCTCCGAATATGTGCCTCTATTCTCCAGGCGGACTCCTGATTGCTGATGCTTGAGAAGTATTCCCTTGTTCTCCAGGTGGGCTCCTGATGGCGATGCTTGAAAGGTATTCCCTTGTTCTCCAGGTGGGCTCCTGATTGCAGAATTTGAAAAGTATTCCCTTGTTTTCCAGGTGGGCTCCTGATTGCAATAAAACAGACAAAACAAAGGAGATTTTCTGCCCTAGTTTGATGACTGGGCGCATTATGTTACCAAATATTAAACCTTGAAAAATAAAATGTGCATTATACTTCCCTTGTTTTCCAGGTGGGTGCCTGACTGCTGAAACTGTGAAATGTATTCCCTTGTTCTCCAGGTGGGCTCCTGATTGCTGAACTTGAAAAGTATTCCCTTGTTCTCCAGGTGGGCTCCTGATTGCTGAACTTGAAAAGTATTCCCTTGTTCTCCAGGTGGGATCCTGATTACAACAAAACAGACGAAACAAAGAAAATTTTCTGCCCCAATTTGATGACTGGGCGCGTTATGTTACCAAATATTAAAACTTGAAAAATAAAATGTGCATTATACTTCCCTTGTTTTCCAGGTGGGTGTCTGACTGCTGAAACTGTGAAATGTATTCCCTTGTTCTCCAGGTGGGCTCCTGATTGCAACAAAACAGACGAAACAAAGAAAATTTTCTGCCCCAGTTTGATGACTGGGCGCATTATGTTACCAAATATTAAAACTTGAAAAATAAAATGTGCATTATACTTCCCTTGTTTTCCATGTGGGTGCCTGACTGCTGAAACTCTGAAATGTATTCCCTTGTTCTCCAGGTGGGCTCCTGATTGCTGAACTTGAAAAGTATTCCCTTGTTCTCCAGGTGGGCTCCTGATTGCTGAACTTGAAAAGTATTCCCTTGTTCTCCAGGTGGGCTCCTGATTGCAACAAAACAGATAAAACAAAGGAAATTTTCTACCCCTGTCTCAATCAAAGAAAGATTTGTTAATATAAAATGGTGGTTAGCTGCTGGCATTTTTGTTGGGTATGTTCCTGCTTCCGGCTCTGCTCTAACTTGTTTCCCTGGACTTGCCTTGAAACGCCTCGACTTCCTGACTGACTTTCAACCCCCTGTTTTTGATGACCCAAATGTTTTATCCCATATTGCCGTTTTGTGCTTCTGACCCCCCTTTTTTTTGAAACTTCGCTTTTCCCCCACAATTATCTGATTATCCTACTGATGGGATTTCCATTGGTCCTTCATGCCTTACTTTCTTTTGGTTTGTTCCAACCCTGTTGCGCCATACAACTGGGAAGCTAGTAATTAGCCTTGACATCCTTATTTTGTTTTTCGAACAGAACTGACACTGAAACATCTTATAGACAGACTTCAAGAGAATGAAATGCAATGACCTCGAAGGTTAAGGATAGAGAGACTCTGAAAACGAATTATTTGTAATGAAGAGAAAGGGATAGGACTTATATGAGTGGAGCGGCTAGTACCATTGATTGTGCCATGCATTTTGGATTAACCAACCTAGTCTGTTCAACCAATCAACTTTCAATTGCCACATTTGCTGTTCCATACTTTTAAAACCTTACTTTCACCAAAACCCAAACCTCGTTTTGCCATGTTTCGAGCACCTTTCAACCACAAACTTGTTTCATTTGCCTATCTGAAAACTCACCTTCGCCTTACGGTGCCCGTGAGGGTTTTCACCGATGAGACTCTCTCATTTTTTATGTTTCTCAAAACTCATTTCGCCTTAAGGTGCCCATGAGGGTTTTCACCAATAAGACTCTCTCATTTTATTTCTCTCAGCTCCCGTCGCCTTATGGTGCCCGTGAGGGTTTTCACCAATAAGACTCTCTCATTTTTATCATTTTCCTTCTGGTACTAGACTGTTGTCCCTAACATGAATCACTTTTACCTGCTCGTATTTGGCATTTCTTGAAGATCGATTGGAAGATCTTTCTTTAGACCGTAATATGGCTTTTGGATGGGTTTTAGAAAGAAGGGTATAGAGGCTCAAAATAATTCAACATGGGTTCAAAATTACAACTTTCGGAATCAGACTTCTCACAACAACCATAACTTCTACCCCAGTTTCTTCCTTGGGGATTTTTGGACTTTTATTTTGTTGTGACTGAACCTCAAGGAGAGGCTGCCTACGTACCCTTTCGAGATCAAGTCAAACGTAGTTCAAGTCATAGAAATTACTTTATTGGTGCGATCTTTCTTTCTTCCACTTTCTTTTCATTCTTTTCTTTTCCTTCTCTTCTCTTTTCTTTTCTTTTCTTTTCCTTTTTTTCTTTTTCTTTTCTTTTCTTTTCTCTTTTTTTTCTTTTCTCTTTTCCTTTGTTTTCTTTTCTCTTCTCTTCTCTTTTTCACTGTTTTTCTCTTGTTTCTCCAGTTACTTTTCCCATTCGGGTTTCGCGTTTGTTATTGATTCCGAAAGAGGGTACGAAAGAAAAATAGAATAAGGCTCAAAGGGATAACAAAGGATAAAGTGTTTGGATAGCAGAACAAAATGTCTTCGTCATTTCAATCTCAAAACATGCCAAATACAATTAGGTACATTTAGATAAAGAAATCATACATAGTATCGCTTGACTGCATCAGAGTTGATAACCATTTCTACACATTTCCCTTCCACGTCTGTTAGATATAATGCACCATTGGACAATCCTCGGGTTACAACGAATGGCCCTTGCCAGTTGGGGGCGAACTTTCCTTTTGCTTCGGCCCAATGAGGTAAGATACGCCTCAACACCAATTGCCCTGCTTCGAACTTCCGTGGGCGCACTTTCTTGTTATATGCTCTTGCCATTCTCTATTGGTACAATTGTCCGTGACATACTGCTGCCAATCTCTTTTCATCAATCAAGCTAAGTTGCTCCAATTGGGCCCTGACCCATTCGGCATCGTCAATTTCCGCTTCGGCAATAATCCGAATGGATGGTATTTCAACCTCTGCGGGTATTACTGCTTCCGTGCCGTACAACAATGAATAAGGATTCGCCCCTACTGAAGTGCGAATAGTAGTGCGGTAGCCTAACAGGGCAAAAGGTAAGTTCTCATGCCATTGCCTGGACCCTTCCACCCTTTTCTGAAGTATCTTCTTGATGTTCTTGTTAGCTGCTTCGACTGCTCCATTAGCCTTAGGACGATATGGGGTGGAATTGCGGTGCGTGATTTTAAACTGCTGACATGTCTCCGCCATCAGATGGCTATTGAGATTGGCACCGTTATCTATGATAATTACCTTCGGGATTCCGAATCGACAAATGATATTCGAATGCACAAAGTCGACCACTGCCTTCTTGGTTAACGATTTGAAAGTTTTCGCCTCAACCCATTTAGTGAAATAATCAATGGCTACTAGAATAAACCTGTGCCCATTTGATGCCACTGGCTCGATCGGCCCAATGACATCCATTCCCCAAGCAACGAAAGGCCATGGTGCCGACATTGTATGCAATTCAGATGGTAGAGAGTGAATCAAATCTCCGTGTACCTGGCACTGATGACACTTGCGCATGAAATTAATACAATCCCGTTCCATAGTGAGCCAATAATATCCTGCTCGAAGAATCTTCTTGGCCAATACATATCCACTCATATGAGGTCCACAGACTCCCGCATGTACCTCAGTCATGATAGCTGTAGCTTGTTTAGCATCCATGCACCTCAATAAACCAAGATCTGGAGTTCTTTTGTACAACACTCCTCCACTGAAGAAAAATCCGCTTGCTAAGCATCTAATGGCTCTCTTTTGATCCCCGGTGGCCTGTACCGGATATACTCCCATCCTGAGGTATTCTTTGATATCATGAAACCATGGCTCACCATCAAGCTCTTCCTCCACCCTGTTACAATAGGCATGCTGATCTCGAACCTGAATCTGCAATGGGTCCACGTACGCCTTATCTGGATGATGCAACATCGATGCCAAAGTGGCCAAGGTGTCAGCAACTTCATTATGAATCCTTGGGATATGCCTGAAGTCTATCGACTGAAACCGTTGACAAAGTTCATGCAAACACTGCCGGTATGGTATGAGCTTTAAGTCTCGCATCTCCCATTCTCCCTGAATCTGATGCACCAGAAGATCCGAGTCGCCCATGACCAAGATCTTTTGGACACCCATGTCTATAAACAATCTCAAACCCAAGATACATGCCTCGTATTCAGCCATATTATTGGTGCAGTAGAAACGTAGTTGAGTTGTAACAGGGTAGTGTTGCCTTGTCTCAGAAATAAGTACCGCTCCTATCCCGACGCCTTTGGTATTGGCAGCCCCATCAAAGAACAACATCCATCCCGATTTTTCGTCTTGTTCTAATTCCTCGACATACATTGTCTCCTCATCAGGGAAATATGTCATCAGCGGTTCATACTCATCATCAATTGGGTTCTCGGCTAGATGATCAGCCACCGCTTGTGCTTTCATCGCAGTACAGGTCGCATAGATAATATCAAATTCTGTGAGCAATATTTGCCATTTTGCGAGCCTCCATGTGGGCATGGGCTTTTGAAAAATGTACTTCAATGGGTCCAACCTCGAGATGAAATAGGTGGTATATGATGACAAGTAATGTTTCAATTTCTGCGCTACCCAGGTTAAAGCACAACACGTCCTCTCAAGCTGAGTGTATTTTACCTCATAAGATGTGAATTTCTTGCTGAGGTAGTAAATCGCCTACTCTTTCTTTCATGTGACGTCATGCTGCCCCAGTACACAACCAAAAGAGTTATCCAAAACTGTCAGATAGAGGATCAAAGGTCTTCCCGGCTCTGGCGGAACCAATACAGGTGGACTGGCCAAATACTCCTTAAATATGTCAAATGCTTCCTGACATTCATCCGTCCATCTGACCACAACATCTTTCTTTAGCAGCCTAAAGATAGGCTCACAAGTCGTTGTAAGCTGGGCAATGAACCTGCTAATGTAATTCAACCTGTCGAGCAAACTCATCACCTCTTTCTTGCTTCTTGGTGGTGGTAACTCCTGAATGGCTTTGATTTTGGATGGGTCTAACTCAATACCGCGTCGACTTACCACAAACCCCAACAACTTCCCCGACGGAACTCCAAATGCACACTTCGCCGGATTAAGTTTGAGGTTGTACCTACAGAGTCTTTGGAAAAACTTTCTCAGGTCTTTGACATGATCACACTGCTTTCTCGACTTTATAATCACGTCATCTACATAGACTTCAATTTCCCGATGTATCATATCATGGAACATGGTGGTCATCGCCCTCATATATGTTGCCCCTGCGTTCTTCAACACGAATAGCATAACCCTATAACAATACGTTCCCTAAGGCGTGATGAGTGTCGTCTTTTCCACATCTTCCTCATCCATCAAAATCTGATGATAACCCGCATAACAATCTACGAAGGAACCAATCTCATGTTTGGCACAATTGTCAATCAATATATGGATATTTGGCAGCGGGAAATTGTCTTTTGGACTCGCCTTATTGAGATCACGGTAATCAACGCACACTCTGGTCTTCCCATCCTTCTTTGGTACAGGCACAACATTAGCTAACCAAGTGGGATACCGGGTAACCCGGAGGACCTTCGCATCAAACTGCTTGGTAACCTCTTCTTTGATCTTCACCCTGATATCTGTTTTAAATTTCCTCAGCTTCTGCTTAACCGGAGGGCATGCGGGGTCAGTGGGCAATTTGTTGACCACCAAGTCGGTACTTAAACCTGGCATATCGTCATATGACCATGCGAAAATATCTTTGTACTCAAGCAATGCTTTGATTATTTCCCTGAGCGGAGCTTCCAAATAGACACTTATTTTTATTTCCCGAACATTCTCCTGATCCCCTAAATTGATTGCCTCTGTATCATTCAGGTTAGGTTTGGGTTTTTCCTCGAATTGACTTAATTCTTTACTGATTTCTTCAAAGGCTTCCTCATCATCATATTCTACCTCGTCATCACACTCAATTTCTTGTATTATTATTTCGGAGTTAGATTGGTAATCAAGACTAGGCCGAAGAATTTCGGAGTTAGATTGGTAATCAAGACTAGGCCGAAGACTCCGCATGCATGACACATCAGTGATACCAGCATAAAAGGGACTGTACAAGAAAGAAAAGAAAGACAAAATAAAGGCTATCAGGAATGTAAAAGAGAAGAAATTGCATTTCATTAAAATTGTAAGATAACAAGGTTTAACTCATCCAAACGGACGGAACACAGCATCCAAATTACAACCTTGGAAATAATCCAGATTAAACTGAAAGGAAAATCAAAACTAACTACCATGACTCCCTCCGGATAGGAAGAGGAGTAGCTTCCCAATTATTAAGCTTGGCACGGGCCCCCACGAACTGCACATCTGCTTTGCTTGGACCTTCGCCTGCCTCCACCATATTCACCTCATCAAACAACTTTTCAAACCTTTCTATCAGCTCCTTGTCGGGTTCCATCATTACAGAATGAAGCATTACCGTTGTTGGGCGCCTCTTAGTACCAGGCCGAACAAAGGAACGGGATAGGCTGGGTATGGGTTTTGGAAGGGTCCATGCTCTCTTTTTTATCTTCTTAGCTCGCCTTATGTCACCAGTAGTGGGCTTAAAGCCTAACCCGAAAGTATCCAAGTTTCCAGGAAGAGATACAGGTTGTATGATGACCTGTAACGAAGCACCCTAGCCTTTTCCAGGTAAAAATCCATTCTTTATCATTTCTGAAGCCACCATGACAGATGCAGCAGCTACTCTGGGCCTAGGAATACATTCTCCTTCCGGAATTTTGGCAACTGACACTGTGTCCAAGACTTGGTAAACCCATGGACCTTTGTCATCCTCAGCTTCATCGAAAGGCATAATGGTATTACATGAATTATCCTCTCCATGCATAACAATTTCCTGTCGGTCCCATTCGAATTTGACCATCTGATGCAAGGTAGACGGCACATCTTTTGCGGCATGAATCCAAGGCCGACCCAATAATAGATTGTAGGAAACAACCAGGTCGAGCACTTGGAATTCCATTGTGAATTCAACTGGTCCTATTGTCAGTTCTAACACGATGTCCCCGACCGTGTCCTTTCCCTCTCCATCAAATTCTCGCACGCAGATGCTATTCTTCTGGATTCTCTCACTGTCCACTTTTAACTTTTCTAGGGTGGAGAGAGGGTAAATATTTGCGCTAGACCCGTTGTCAATCAATACTCGAGTAACCACAGAGTCTTCACACTTCATAGTGAGGTAAAGTGCCCTATTATGCTCAGTACCCTCCAAAGGCAACTCATTATCAGAAAATGTAACCCTCTTGACCTCTAAAATCTTGTTCGCTATCTTCTCCAGATGATTTACAGAGATCTTATCCGAAACATGGGCTTCATTTAGAATCTTTATCAATGCCCGGCGATGCTCGTCTGAATGAATCAATAGAGACAGCAGTGAAATATGTGCTGGAGTTTTCCTCAGTTGTTCTACAATGGAATAATCTTGCGCCTTCATTTTCTTTAAGAATTCTTTAGCCTCTTCTTCAGTTACGGCCCTCTTTACTGGTGCTGGATTCTCTTTGGCTGCTTTAACCTTTCTCAGCTCTTCAGGGGCAAAGCATCTTCCTGAACGAGTCAGTCCATGGGTTTCACAAACTTCTTCTTTAACTTCCTTCCCCTTGTGCGTCACGGTTACTCGGTCATAATTCCATGGGATGGCCTTTTCAGTGATCACTGGTAATTGAGTCACCGGTTTAATGATAACCGGCTCTGTGCGAACGCCCTTTACAATCACAATAGGCTTAACAACCACTCCGGGTACTTTAACAGGCTCTTGTTTTACTGTCATCACTGGTTTGCTGACTGTCTATTCTATTGTGACCACGCCTTCTCATCAATTACTTTCTCAGTTGCTTTATTCTCACTGGCCCTGATCATCATCACGGTCTGTGAAGGCTTCTTGCATTCCCCTTTTTGCACTAACTCGATCATATGAGTCTCATGATAGGTGGGTAATGGATTTTGAGTGATGTTAGGCATCTCCGGAGCCTGTACTTCAATCCGGCGGGTATCAATGAGCTCCTGGATGGCCGTTTTCAAATGCCAACACTTCTCTGTATCATGCCTTGGGGCACCTGAGCAATACTCACAATTCACCAATTGGTCCAGGTTCCTTGGGGGAGGATTTGGCAATTTGGTTTCAATTGGATTTAACATGCCCAACTGTCTCAATCTGTGGAATAAGCTGGTATAAGATTCTCCTAATGGAGTGAAAGTCTTCTTCTTTTGCAATCTATCATTTTTGGCAGCAGGGTTGGGTCGAAAACAGGGTCCAGTGGGGTTTTTGTAGGCTCTCGGAGGTGGGTATGTATTTTGAGTGTGGTAGGTATTTTGTGGGGTGGGTGCATGCCATGGTGCTTGAGGTTGAGGGTATGTTTGGGCGTGGTGAACAGAGAAATGGGGGGCGGGAGGTAGATAGTAGTGTTGTGGCGGGCCGTATGGGTTGTGTGGGTAGGTTTGGGGATGGGGGCGTGGTTGGTGATAATATGGTGATGGACCCCTGGACCAAGCTTTTGATTCTACTACTGTAACATCTTCCTTTTTCTTCTTTCCCAATACCCCTCCAGTGCCGCTCTGGATGGCCTGGGTAGTTGCTTTAATCGCCTAATAACTCATAATTTTGTAAGTCTTGAGACCTTTTTCCACCATACTTCCCATTTTCAATACCTCATTAAAAGTTTTCCCCACTGCTGACACCAGATGACCATAATAAGTAGGCTCCAGAGCCTGTAGAAAATAATCGATCATCTCGCCTTCCTTCATTGGTGGATCAACTCTGGCGGCCTGTTCTCTCCACCATAAACCATACTCTCTGAAACTTTCCCCTGGCTTCTTCTCAATTTTGGTCAGTGACAACCGGTCCGGGACGATCTCTAAGTTGTACTGAAAATGGCTTGCAAATGCCTGGGCCAAATCATCCCAAGTGTACCATCGAGCATGATCTTGTCGTGTGTACCACTCCAAAGCAGCACCACTGAGACTTTGACTAAAGTATGCCATTAATAACTCACCCCTTCCCCCAGCGCCTCTCATCTTGCTACAAAATCTCCGCAGATGTGCTACTGGGTCACCATGTCCGTCATACAGATCAAATTTTGGTAACTTGAATCCCGCAGACAATTGGACGTCAGGAAACAAGCACAAGTCCTTGTAAGCGACACTCACCTGTCCTCCTAGAACTTGTATATTTCTGAACGATTGTTCCAAGCTTTTCACCTTTCGTATCATTTCTTCCTGCTCAGTGTTTTTAGAAGGCTTATCTTCTTCAGCTGAGATATCAAGAAGGGGAGTGTAAGGATATGGTTCTGGCGGTTTGAAGGTGGGTTCTGGTGGATAGTAGTGGGTTTCCTGAGTTTGAAATAGGGGTTCACTAGAAGATCTCTGTAATGTGACGGGTGGAGGAGCCACAAACACTGGAGTGGTTGGAGGTGGAGGGCATGAGATTTGCTTGGGTGGGGGAGGTGGTGGTGTTTGGGAAGTAGTTGCATAGTATTGCTGGTAAGTAGGGTGGGATGGAGAGGAATTAACTGTAGGAGGATCTTGTGGCTGAGCTAATGGTGGGATGTAGGTAGGGTTAGCAGGGTAAGC
>MU685084.1:58544-80151 GCA_026770625.1 Nicotiana glauca | reverse complement strand
CATGCTATGTAGCAATATCAATCCTCGAAGGATTTTACAAGTCAGCACAAGGCCCCAAACATGGCAATCAGCCCAAATTATGATGATAACAAATAATTTCAGTCAAATACGCAGTAAAATCAACAACCGGGACGGACCAAGTCACAATCCCAAATGGTGCTCTACCCCACGCTCGTATCCGGCGTGCAAGTCACCTCAATACAGCACTATGATGTGCAAATCCGTGGTTTCAAACCCTCAGGATATCATTCACAAGTATTACTCACCCCTAGCCGCCCGATAATCTAGCTCTCCAAGCCTTTCCCTCTCGAATCAACCTTCTCGCGCGTCGAATCTAGTCAAAACCACAACAGGCTAATGGAACATAACCCAATTGAAAGAACTCGAAAAATACACAAAAACACGAAGTTGGCAAAATCCGAGCCCCGGGCTTACTTCTCGAAAAATTACGAAATTTACATCACCGGATTCCTCGTCTCGCCACAAGTCCGTACATATAAAATACACAAGAATCGGAGTCCATTTGACCCCTCAAATCATCAATTTAAACCCTCTTAAGTTCCAAGCCCTAACCTCCATTTTTGCCATTTAATTCCTTGAATTTCCGTGATTAATTCATGTTTTTACACCATAATAACATAATCCGAGTCCAATTATCCATACCTGATGACTCCCCTTCGAATCCTCTTCAAAATCGCCCAAAAATCGCCTAAGTCCATAGTTCACAATGTTTCTTCTCTTTTTCCAAAATCGTGAACACTGTTCACTTTAACACTCGTTTGATTTCCGCTCATGCGGTCTACTAACCGCACCTGCGGTCCCGCTCAGGCGAAAATTTGACCGCTTATGCGATCTCCATCAAACCGCTTCTGTGGTCCTTTAACCGCTTACGCGGCCACGCAAAAGTGAATCTTCCTTCCGCTTATGCAAAAAAAAACCCTGGCTTCACTGTCCGCTTATGCGGTTCCCCCCACCGCATCTGCGGAATAGCTTAAGCGGCTTCTTTTCCGCATATGCGGAAATACCAGAAGCTTGAAAATCTGACTGCAACAAAATCCTAAAATCCCCGTTTAACCATCTGAAATTCACCCGAGGCCCCCGGGACCTCAACTAAAAGCACCAACACATCCTATAATCTTGTTCAAACTTGTTCCAATCCTCAAAACACGTCAAACAACTCTAAAGCCAATAAAATATATCGGATTCAAGCCTAGTTTTCATCAAAACTTCCGAAATGCGCATTCAATCAAAAACCCGACCAAACGACGTCCGAATGACCTGAGAATTTGCAAACATAACCAAAATCACCTAGAAGAGCTACTACAACTCTTGTAATTCCATTCCGACCCTCGGATCAAAATCTCACCTATCAACCAGAATTCGCCAAAATTCAAACTTCGCCAATTCAAGCCTAATTCTACACCGGTCCTCCAAATTCGATTCCGATCGCACTCCTAAGTCACAAACCATCCCCCGAAGCTAACCGAACCACAGGGATTCACATCCGAGCCCTCTAAATATATAGTCAACTTCGGTTGACTTTTCTAAAACAAGCTTCCTTCCAAGAGGCTAAGTGCCTCATTTCCAACTAAAACCAATCCAACTCTACCCGATCAACTCAAGTATTGATATTAAATCATAGAGAAACATAATATGGGGGAAACGGGGCGGTAACTCACGTGATGACGGGCCGGGTCGTCACAGTACTCGTTCGTGATTAGTTATACCCTGCCTCTTTTTCCTTTGGCGGACGAGTTCTGCAGATTCTATCATATCTGCCCAGCTCAGCTCACGCCATACATGCTCAAAGTGCTCCTTTTGTTGACTAAATACGCGGAACTAGCCGGGAGTGACGTCTCCGTGCACTACCTCTTACATTTATTCTCCCCTGGTTTCCTTAGGGGCACCATGGTGCACCTAAGACTTCATGGCACAAAGGGACTGGTGGTTGGAACAGACGATAGACCGAGCCGTAAGTATTGGCACAAACACTTCTTTATCAAGACTAAGCATGTGGTTTCTAACCCCACTGGATTCCCAGAAAAGTGGAATGACAATCGTAAGTATCGTAGTTCATTGTACTCTCCATCTTTCGTAAATGTTGCTTCTGATAGTTTGTTTTGCAGCTATGGCTTGCCCACTCAACCCGTCATCGATCTCAAGAACTGGGTTGCCGGCATGTTTCCTCATGCGGAGGAGACTCGAATGTGGGTTGCCTTTATTGAATGCTACGGCACTAGGGTTTCCTCAGGTAAATCTTTTATTTATTGCATCGCCAGTTGTGTGGCTCTATCTCACTATGATTCTTGTTGATGACAGGTCAGGGAGCTTCTAGGAGAAGGGCGTCAGTCCCTGCTTTTAGATGACCTGCTGATTTCGTAGAAGCTCAGGACGTTTTGTGTGCGTCTGTCCGAGAGGGCCATCCTCTACCTCTTTAATGGGAGACCCCGTCTACCTCTATAATGGTAAGAGACACACCCTCATTGGCACCAACTTCTCATCCTGTCGATGAATCCTCTGATCGTGACGAACCATTAGAGAGAAAAAGGAGAAGGTTGGAGTTAGGAAAGGGGGTGTCTATTGATGCTGACGGGAGTGGGGCATCTCGGACGACGTCAATGCCCGTGTTCATGCTGATGCCATTTTGTTAGGGAGGTCAGCCCATGAGAGGAGGGTTACCCGTGGAGCCAGTTCGATGCGCTCCGCTGAGGGGGGTGCATCAACCAACGTCGGAGGGCCTAACGTGGAAGCTGACGGGTCGGGTTCCGACGTAGCCCTGGAGGATATAGTTGAATTTTTGGATCGCCACACCCATGTGGAAATGGTGATGGATGGGTCCGACCGTCGCATAGTAATCCCGGGAGATTACAATTTGCTGTTAAATAGTGAGCAGGTCGCATCGACTCTTACCCTTTTATGCACCGCTCATGAGAGCGAGACGCTCAGAACGATGAGTGATACGGAGCTGTCTCGGAAGGTTGCTGGCATGGCCCTACAGGTGGGTTTCCTCTCTTTTTTTTGTATCGTAGGATTGACATGGAAATGTGCTTACTTCTGTTTGTTTTTTCTTTTTAAACCCTCGCCTTGGAGGTGGAGAGGGGTCATCGTGAAGGAAGGAGGACGGAGCTTTATAAGAAAATATCGACAAAGTACCAACAGCACCGTGCCAAGCATCGAGTGGTGTCCGACCTCTACCTTCAAGACCCTGAGTTCCAGGTGTTTCGCGAAGGGATCAAATAGCAGGAGGACCAGTTGGAGAGCAGGGTTGCAGAACTATAGGAGAGAGATGGGGAGCTCGTAAGGACCATCACTCGTAACAGCGAGTTGGAGGTCCTCCTTAAGGAGAAGGAGGATGAGCCCAAATTGGGTCGAGGGGTGACTGCAGAGAATGTCGACCTGCAGTTGAAGGTGACCAGTTTGAGCGCCGAATTGAGTGCCAAGGCAGTGGAGATTGACAGGCTTAAGGGCGAGTTGAATGCCAGTGCTGATAATTTGGCCGCTGCCATCTTTGAGACGGTCTTATTGGAGGATGCCCTCCGCCTATCTAGGTCAGAACTTACACGGGAAAGAGAAGCCTCAAGCGGTCGGGTTGTGGAGATTGAGAGGCATCTTGGGGAGCTAGGTGCGGAATTGTCCTCGCTGCAAAGGCAAGTAGCTCCGTCGAGGGCAGGAGAAGCAGTTCGCCGCCTCGGTCCTTCCATATCTCACCCTTTGGCTGATCAAGGCTTGAATCGTCATTTATATGAGATGTGGGTCTATGTGGAGGCTCGGCTCGATATGTATAGAGCATTTCACGCCGAGGGCCGTACGATAGAGGCAGAAGTTCAGACAGTGCATGCTGAAGCACGTATGGCTCGTAAGTCATGTGGATATAAGCCTAACACTCCCACTATATGGGGTGTTTCCCCTGATGATGTGAACCGCCTCGATTCGGACACATGGTATGAAGATGCTTACCCTGTCATGGCCGATGAGTAGTTTCAGTTTGGTTGTTTTATTTGAATGTTTTTGAGTGTTGGTTGTATTGGGTCCCTCCTGTATGTGCCAATATAAATAACATTTTGTTGTAATATAAACTATTTTTTCATTTTGTTTGTTCGCCGTTTTTCCCTTTTTGAAGTGAGACAGTCTTCGTAGGGATGTATTGATTATCGTTATAACCATATTTCATCGTGGTTCGAGCGAGGTTGAGCTAATGTCGATGACCTTAGCCATTAGGATATTGCTCCGATCGTGGTCGAAGTAATAATCGACGTAGTTCGAATGAGGTCGAACTGATATTGATGGCCTTATCCATCAGGATATTGCTCTGATCATGGTCGAAGTAATAATCGACGTAGTTCGAACGAGGTCAAACTGATGCCGATGGCCTTAGCCATCAGGATGTTGCTTCGACCGTGATCGAAGTAGTATATGTCATCGTTCGAACGAGGTCAAACTGATGTTGATGGCCTTGGCCGTTAGGATGTTGCTTTAACTGTGGTTGAAATAGTATCTGTCGTGGTTCGAACGAGGTCGAACTGATGTCAATGGCCTTAGCCGTTAGGATATTTCTTCGATCGTGGTCGAAGTAGTATTCGTCGTGGTTCGAACAAGGTCAAACTGATGCCGATGGCCTTAGCCGTTAGGATGTTGCTTCGACCGTGGTCGAAGTAGTATCCATCGTGGTTCAAACGAGGTCGAACTGATGTTGATGGCCTTAGCCATTAGGATGTTGCTTCGACCGTGGTCGAAGTAGTATCCATCTTGGTTCGAACTTGGTCGAACTGATATCGATGGCTTGGCTATTAGGATGTTGCTGCGATCGCGGTCGAAGTAGTATTCGTCGTGGTTCGAACGAGGTCGAACTGATGTCGATGGCCTTAGCCGTTATGATGTTGCTTCGACTGTGGTCGAAGTAGTATCTGTCGTGGTTTGAACGAGGTCGAACTGATGTTGATGGCCTTGGCCGTTAGGATGTTGCTTCGGCCGTGGTCGAAGTAGTATTCGTCGTGGTTCGAATGAGGTCGAACTAATTTCTATGGCCTTGGTTGTTAGGATGTTGCTTCGACCGTGGTCCAAGTAGTATCCGTCGTATACAAATCGATTGTGTTTCACATGATGGAGGTGTTAATTCAAATGGAGAATCTTGTTCACACAATGGAGATCTCTATTTATACAGTGGAATTCTGCTCATACAATGAAAGTTGCATGGTGTAGTCCCTTCATTACTTTGGCCTAGAGGTCGTGCTGATGGGACGGGGTGATGAACAATGCTCTGATCCATAGGGTGCCCTCTATTTCTGCCTCGTTAAAAACCTCCTTGAAAAAACCCGACTGGGACAAAACTCAAGTAAGGGAAAAGGAGTACGGCCCAGGTGACACCTTTCAGAAGTGGAAATACTTGAGATGGGCGACGTTCCAGTTGTTTTGGAGTAGTTTTCATTCCATCGTTTCTAGTTGGAATGCTCCTTTGTTTGCCATCGCTATGATTTTATATGGTCCGTCCCAGTTGGCTCCCAACTTTCCCTCGTTTGGGTCTTTTGATGCCCATGTTTTGGCTTTGAGGACGTAGTCGCCGACTTTGAGTGCTCTTACCTTTGCTTTCTTATTGTAATATCTCTCTACTTGTTGCTTCTGGGCTATCATTCTTACATGGGCCATGTCTCTCCATTCTTCGACCTCATCTAGGTCTTGCAACCCACTATCATTGTTAACTGCTCCGCTTATATGAGAGTATCTCAGGCTAGGTTCCCCAACTTCGACGGGTATAACTTCGTCGGTCCCGTAGACCAGTGAGTATGACGTTTCTCCCATGCTGGACTTTGGTGTAGTTCGATATGCCCATAATACTTCATGTAATAATTCGTGCCATAGCCCTTTGGCTTCTTCGAGCTTTTTCTTTAATATGTTCAATACCACTTTGTTGGAGGACTCGGCTTGGCCATTGGCAGCGAGGTGATATGGTGTGGAAAGTATCTGCTTGATATGCCATTTTTCAAAGAACTCAGTTGTTTTCTTCCCGAAAAACTAGGGTCCGTTATTGCAGCTGATTTCTTTGGGGATGCCGAAACGGCATATAATATTCTTCCATATGAAGGCGATGACCTCTTGTTCACGTATTTGCGCGTACGCACCTGCTTCCACCCACTTAGAGAAATAGTCAGTTAAAACCAAAAGAAAACGTACCTTTCCTCGTCCTGCCAGAAGGGTGCCGACTATGTCCATTCCCCATTTTATGAAAGGCCACGGCGAAGTGGCGGAATGGAGGAGTTCCCTTGCTTGATGTAGCATAGGGGCGTATTTTTGGCATTGTTCACATCTCTGTACATAGTCTGCTGCTTCTTTTTTCATAGTGGGCCAATTGCATCCAGTGCGGATGAGGCATCGAACGAGGGCACGGTTCCCTGTGTGGGGCCCGCAGTGACCCTCGTGTAATTCCTCCAGCACTTGCCTTGTTTGGTCCGGCCCCAGACATTTGGCTAGGGGACCACCAAATGTCCTCTTGTAGAGGTTGTGATTTACCAAGCTGTACCGAGCGACCTGCGTTCGGAGTTTCCTGGCTTCTTTTTTATCTTACGGGGGTGTTCCGTCCTGTAAATAGGACACAAGGCAGTTACGCCAGTCCCAGGTTAAATGTAGAGAGAGTACCTCGATGAGGTCTATTGCAGAATGTAGGGGGGTGACCACATTTCCCTTGTTGATATTCCTGGTGGTCGCAGCTAATTTGCCGAGGCCGTTTGCTTCGATATTTTGTGCCTTGGGGATCTAATCGAAGCGGCACTCATCGAAATCAGGCATCAATTTATGAATCTCCGATTGATACTTCTGCATTCTTTGCTCTTTGATTTGGAAAGTCCCGGTAACCTGGTTTATGATGAGTTGAGAGTCGCAATGGAGGACGAGCTGTCGTGCACTATATTTGAGGGCTAACTTTATACCTGTAATCACAGCCTCATACTCGGCCTCGTTGTTAGTCATCTCGGGGCATCATATGGACTGGAAAATTACTTCACCCGTAGGGACTTCGAGGACGAGTCCCAGTCCCGATCCCGAGGCATTCGAAGCACCGTCGGTGTAGAGGATCCAGAGGTTGGTACGTGCGGAGGCACGAAGCGCTTCTTGCTCTTTTGTGCTAAAATCGGCAATGAAATCAGCGAGCACCTGCGACTTAATTGCGGTTCGTGGGTGATAGGTTATGTCGTGCTCACTGAGCTCTATCTCCCATTTGGCGAGTCTACCTGAGAGCTCGGGTTTATGTAGAATGCCCCTTAGGGGGAAGGTCGTTATTACTTTGATGGGATCACATTGAAAGTATGGTCTAAGCTTGCGTGAAGCTGTGACTAGTGCTAGAGCCAGTTTTTCAAGGTGAGGGTACCTCGTCTCAGTATCTATTAAGGTCTTGCTGATATAATAGATAGGGGATTGCGTACCTCTGTTTTCACGAACCAGGACTGCGCTGACAGCTACCTCCGATACGGCTAAATATACGAGAAAACATTCATTTGGGTCAGCTTTGACGAGTAACGATGGTGAGGAAAGGTATGCTTTTAGTTTCTTCAGGGCGTCGATGCATTCCCCGTTCCATTGCAGCCCATGATCTTTCCTTAATACATTGAAAAATTTGTGACATCTGTCCGAGGATCGTGAAATGAACCTCAACAAGGCGGCTATTCGCCCTGTCAGCTTTTGCACTTGTTTCTTGCTGGTCAGTGCTTCAGGTATTGAGTCAATGGCTTTGATTTGATCTGGTTTGACATAGATTCCTCATTGTGATACGAGGAAGCCCAGGAATTTTCCTGAGGCCACGCCGAAAGCACATTTTTCTAGATTCAACTTCATCCCATACTTCCTCAATATCTTGAATTCTTTCTTCAAATGATCAATGTGATCCTCTTTCTTTGCCGACTTTACCAGCATATCATCAATGTAGACCTCCATCATTTTGCCGAGTTGTTCCTTAAACATTTTGGTGACCAACCGCTGGTAAGTGGCCCCCGCGTTCTTGAGTCCGAACGACTTTACCTTATAGCAATAAGTCCCTTGATGGGTGATGAAGGTTGTCTTTTCCTGATCCTCTTTGGCCATCAGGATTTGGTTGTAACCGGAGTAAGCATCTAAAAAACTCAGCATTTCATGCCCTGCCGTTGCATCGATCAGTTGGTCGATATGGGGTAACGGGAAGGAGTCTTTTGGGCATGCCTTGTTTAGGTCGGTGAAGTCCAGCACATTCGCCACTTCCCGTTCTTCTTTTTGACCATGACTACATTGGCGACCCATTAGGGATACTTTGATTCTCTGATAGAACCATTGGCGAGCAATTTGTCCACTTCTTCGCTGATCGCTTCGTTGATTGTGGCATTGAATTTTCTCTTTGCTACTGGCGGATAAAGCCTATGAGTGGCGATATCCCTTGGGATTCCTGGCATATTTGAGTGGGAAAAGGCAAACAAATCAGCGTTGTTAGTTAGAAATTCATGATACTTACCTGGTTCTGGGAGGTTGTGCCCCATGTAAGCCTTTTTTTTCTTTCTATTGGCGTCTTTTAGCTGGACCAGGTCGAGGTTTTCTATAGTTTCTTTGCAGGCCTCTACGACGTCTGGGTCTCTAATGACCTCTACTGGTGGGTCATACTTAGTCCCCCTCATGGCTAATTGTTATGCCTCTGCGCTCGCTCCTTTCAGTTGCTTGGTGTGCATGCAATCCTGGGTGATCCGGTAGCATTCTTGGGCGATACGTGGTTCACCCCGAATACTGAATACCCCCTACGGGGTTGGAAATTGGAGCACTTGGTAAAAGCTCAATGGGATGGCTCGCATGGCGTGTATCCAAGGGCGTTCTATGATTGCGTTATAGGTCGTTTCCTGGTTCATGACGTGGAATGTGATTTCCAGTATGACCCCTCCTGCTAAGACAAGTAGCATTATTTCCCCAGATGTCCGCTCTACTGCATTGTTAAACCAGTTAGTGTTATACAATGCGATATCATTCTGTCTGCGAGCCTCATTTGCACGAGAAATCTTGGGTGGATAATACACGCGCCGCTTCCGTCGTCTATCATAATTCTTTTTACATCTGTATCAGGTATGCGTAAAGTTATAACTAAAGCATTGTAGTGAGGGAAAGACAAACCATCGGCATCTGACTTTTCAAAGATGATATTGTCTTCGAAGTTGTCATATTGTTCGTGGGCGACCGTGCGTTTGAGTTTGTGCGTGGTAGTGAACTTCACTTGGTTGATCGTCGACTTGTAGTTGCTGCCGATAATGGTGCGTGCCGGTGATGACGGTTTTGGAGTACTTGAGAGGAGTTTCGTCCTCTGGCGAAGTTACCCCTTCCTTTATCACTGAGAAGTTCCTTTTGGTACCCCTGGTTCAACATTCTGACCACTTCTTGTCGCAGGACTATGCAATCTTCGATTTTGTGTCCTCTTTCCTGGTGGAATTCGCAGAGGACGTTTGACCTTCTTGCGCTTAGGTCTGATCTCATTTTCGGCGGCCACTGCACTTTCATGCGCAGCTTTTCCAGTGTGTACACTATTTCTGAAGGGGAAATACAAAAGTTATGAGTAGATAATAGTGGAGGCATACCTCTCTCATTCCGAAGGGGTGTAGTATGTCGTAGCATGGTGTCCGCATGTCTCAGAGGGGGTGGGTTGGAGGTTCTAACGTAGGGGTGAAGCCTTTCTCGATTGAAACGTGGTGGCTAGTCCCTTCTCCCGTTGTTACATTGATCCCTTCTTGCCTCGACCTAGACTGACGTTAGCTGCTGAGTTGGACCGTTAAGATCGTCTTCATCTGCCCTTACTTTGGCGCAGTAGGCGTTATGGATCTCTTCCCATGTGGTGGGGGGTACTTCATGAGTCTGCTGAGAAATTTCTTGGTTGCTTTCGATCCGCTCCTATTCAGTCCATTTTGGAAGGCTGTGACCGCCATTCCTTCTGTCACATTTGGCAGTCCCATTCTTACCCTGTTGAATGGGGCTAGGAAGTCCCGAAGTCCCTCGCCCACCATTTGCTGTATGGCGAAGATGTCGTTGACCCTAGCTTCATCCTTCTTCGCTCATACGTGAGCGGTGGCGAATTTGTCTCCCATCTCCCCGAATGTCGATATCGATCGTGCTGGTAACTGTGAATACCATGTTAATGCTCCTCCAGTCAAAGTTTCACTGAACTTTTTCAGCAGTACGGATGGCACTTGTTCTTTTGACAGATCATTGCCCTTTACCGCAGATAGATTAGATGATCTTCTAGATCCGTAGTTCCGTCGTATATTTTCAAGTATGGTGGAATTTTGAAGGTTTTAGGGATGGGGTAAGGAGCAGCCTCCTCACTGTACGGTTGTTCAACAAACCTTCCCACATTGCGTTTTGGTAGCAGCTTGGGGGCGCCAGGTATCCTGTTGACCCTTTCCTGGTGTCTTTCATTTGATCACGAAGTACTTTGTTCTCGTTTTCCATTTCTTCCATTTTCTTTAGGATGGTTGCAAGTGCATCACCACTTGCGCCGATGACAGTGTGGGTGTTGCTCGTTCATATAGGGCCCGACTCGCCTGTGATGGCTGCAATTTCTGCCGTTAGTGAATCTTTGGCATTTCCCTGAGGGGGTTTCTCGAGCATCTTGCTTAGGGCGCTCGTCAACCATTCTTCTAGCAGCTTTCTGATTGCTAGTGGTGTTTCTTTCGTCGTAGACGTAGAAGCTCCTCTCTCGCACAAGACTGTCAGATCCCCGTGTGAAGAGGATGAGATCTCCCCCTCTGGTGTACCGCTTGGTGTTATATTCTTGGTATCTTCCCTATTGGCTTCGTCGAGGGAGCCTAAGAGGTTGTTTGAGACATCTGCTATCATTTTCAACCTTGCTTCTTTTTCCGCCATTGTTGGTTCTTATGGGTATGAAGAATAGTGATCGTTGCTTTTGATATCCTAGATGAGAACTATGATTTCGACTATGGAAATCTCCACAGACGACGCCAAATTGTTTGACTCAAAAGATATTAAACTCTTTTTAAGCAAATCAATCAATAAAGATAAAGGGGTAAATCGTAGTCGAAAATAATGAACCCTAGGATAGTTTTAGTAAAAATGGAGTTGCAATAGTAGAAAAGATAAACTGATAGAGAGATAAAGAGAGAATTGTATTTCTTGTCCAAAAGATCCATTGACCTTATTACAAGGCCTGGATCCCCCTTATATAATGGAGGATCCTTTTCTAATCTAGGGAACGATAACGAAAGAAATATATCTTATAACGAAGCCGACGATGATGCGAGGGCGTCTCTCCTTTCCTCCCTGGGTCGCCCCCTTCCCCTATACCGGCACGCAGGTACCTAATGGTTGGTCGTGTTGCTGCTGAGATGTGGTCGACCAAAATCGATCCCATACATACTATAGTTATAATTTCAATTGTGGAGACATGATGCTTTTTAAAATAAAGCATGTAAATTCTATAAAAGGATAGTCCTAAAATAATATCCCCATTTTATATTATGTCATTGTTCTTTTTTGAAACATGTAAACTCTATACAAGGATAGTCCTAAAATGTTCTTTCCATTTTATTTTATGTCACGTCTCATTTCTAGTTCGTTCCACAGAAAATTGACGCATTTGTATATTAACATATCATTTTACTTTTCAATAAAGGTGTTTGGTTGAGAATGTGGAACGGTCAGTGTCAATATTTTTAGGTCGGAGAAGTTTTATTTTGTATCTCATACTGACATCAGTTGTATGAAGTTTCTTTTTGTCTGACAATTTTGTGGACCTCAATCTTACACTTCTGGGTCCATAGTAATTTGGGTCTACAATTTTATGAGACAAAAAAATTATCTCATACAACTAGTGTCAGTTGTATAAGACACAAAATAAAATTTTCCTTTTAGGTTTATAGTTCGCTTCACAATGCTACATTTATACCAACTTCTTTGGCTCAAGTATTTAAGTAGGCATTTGCACATAAAAATTATAATTTTTGGGGAAAATAAATAGTATTTGGAGTTAAGTTCAAATATGGTATTTGGAGTTCGAAATTATATTTGGACATGCGTTTCACTTGAAAAAATGTTGCAGTTTTATGAGTAGGGAAACAAAAAAATTTGAATTTTTTTTTTTTTTGAAAAATTCATTATCGACAAATTTCCAAAACATGCAAAATTTCACAGCATACATATTTTTGAAAAGATATTTCGAATAAAAAGCAAAAAAATCTCTATAGAAGAATGTTTTCTATAACTCTTTCTCCAGAATTTGGAGTATCCTACTGTCCCGCAATTCACGGGGTTGACAAACGGGTCCTTTGTAAGACCAACATCCTTTCCCTTGGAGGTTAAAATGTTTTTATTTTGCAAGATAATAAAATGGAAAACAATTGCCTCGCCTACTAAAAAGCATTATAGACAATCATTTTCTATGAACCAATCCTATTGTCACTCTCAGTTTATTGCTTTATGCACTCATTGCTTCTCTTTGTTAAGTCTTCCACGCAAGACAGTTAACACCACATGTTGTCTTTCAAATTGAAGGCAGAGTTAAAAATAATGCAACATCTATTCCCATCTACCATTTGCATATTCAGGTGCCAAATTCCCACAAAGACACAAACCTTATGTTTGTCTGTTGATTTCACATTCTGTGTTCGTAGCGAGACCAAGCATTCTTACTAGAATTTCAGTCGCCATATAACATTTCAATCCTTTGACAACAGATTCTGTGCACAGATAAAAGCATGATGGCCATAAATAAACCACTGCCATCTTACAGAAAGAGTTAGTGGTTGTGAGAAAAAGGAGCTCAGTAGTTCTTGTTACGAATAACGCACGTCTTCAAGAAAACTATAGCTCATTATCATTGTCATAGGACACAATAATCTTTCAGTATTTGTCTTGCCAAGTCGAATGCTCCACTCTTTTTGTAAATCAAGTGCAAGTTGTATGCAGCTTCTCGGCGAAGATCACAGTAACCTGATTTTCTATTTTCCACAAGATCTGGGTTCTCATTAGGAAGCTTTGGGATGGGATAATCATTTTCGCGAGTGTCAAGTACCCTTTGATAATATATGGCAGCTAGAGAAACAAGACCAACATGATGATATGCTCGACCAATATTATACAGTGCTTCCTGCAAAAGAAATTCAAGGAGTTCCTTTAGATGCCTCAACACTTCCTGTGTTGATGTAATGGAAAATATTAAATCTAGGTCATTACCAAAAAAAGTCATATTTCAAATGGGCTTACAAAAGCAGACATCAAACTTAAAGAAAATAAGGCTAGGCAAGTTCAAAGCGTAACCTGTCTGTTTCCTGAAAGCCTCAAATTATTATACAGGAAAGCCATTCCCTGTAGTATACACTGATGCTTGTTATGAAGTCTGAATCCAAGAGCTACATTTATTAAGGCAGTTCCTGGAAACAAAGGGAAAAGTCAAACCAGCAAACTGATATCAAGAAAGATAAAGATTACGTCAACTCTGGCTTCTTTTATTTGGTTGCTAGAAGAAACTCATACCCGCACAGAGATTTATCAATTGATTATCTGTCATCAGCTTATAGGCTTCTAAATATTCCCTAGCCGCTGCTTGATGCTGGCTGATCGTGGTAAACTGGTGTCCAGCAATAATAATTGGTGGTACGCAATCTTTGTGTTTGGTACGCATATTATGTAAGAACTTGTTATGTTTTGAATACCGAATATCTAGTCTGCACATGATAATCCATAGTAAAATAAACAAATAACAATAAAAATCAGAGATAAGATCAAGCAGTCTTTAGTTTATAAAATAAAGGGTTCTCTTCTTGATTTGTTCAGAAAGGGTTCTCTTTTGTATCTTATAAGGCTTCAAATCTTATTTTGGACAAGATTCACTGTACTCTCATATCTGTAGTAACTGCTTTACGCTGATGCTCAACTGAAAATACCTTTTCGGGTATCACAGTTTAGGTTATAAAAGAACTGAATGCAAGAATAGTCAAATCTTGAAACAATATAATTCAACCCAGTATGCTACAGTACATACATTACTAACCTAACTACAGAATATAACATTCGAGAAATATGGCACGACTGCAGAGATATTTTAGTTTCAAAAAAGCGGTGGACAGAAAAACAATTGAAAGACTAGTAGACCCCTAGGCTGACAACAAACCAACTGAAGTTACTAAGTAACAACTAATTGTTGTAAGTTCCAGTTTGAGAACTGTATTTATTTTCAATGCATAAGATAGCCCCTCCTTCTCAAACTGAAGAACCCACTTTAGCTAGCCTAAAAATTGATAGCAGAAAGTGTGAATACATTCTGTTTTCATTTTTAAAGAGCATAGGAAATAGAACTGGAATACGTGAAAAGCTTGGAAACCTAAAGATGTCAAAGTGAATTCAAAAATAATATAGAATTTTATTATTATATGTCAATTTAACTTTTAGACAATTGTAAAGTTGAAATTGCTGTTGCAAGAAAGAAGTCGGTTTGCAAGAAAGATGTCAAACTGAAGAACCCACTTTAGCTAGCTTAAAAATTGATACCAGAAAGTGTGAATACATTCTGTTTTCATTTTTAAAGAGCATAGGAAATAGCTTGGAAACCCAAAGATGTCAAAGTGAATTCAAAAATAGTATAGAATTTTATTATTATATGTCAATTTAACTTTTAGACAATTGTAAAGTTGAAATTGCTGTTGCAAGAAAGAACAGAGTCGACAGTTTAAAACAAAAAATAGGTTAAAAAAAATAGAAAAGGAGCATAAATCATTTATCTTTTGATAGTCTTCATGTGATTCTCAAAATGCTACTGGACAAGCCGGGCTGCTGGAATGCAATACGGCAACGGGGTGGTGAAATAATACACGATTAGCACAAAGATTAATAAAAGCAAGAGTGAATACATCATTATACTTTAATTTGTTAGAGTATAGGAAACAATAATTGGAAGATGTGAAAATCTAGGAAGCTTAAAGATGTCAATTCAAATAAATATAAAATATTATTCTATTGAAGGAAAGAAGTCAAATAAGGAGCATGAATCAAGCATCTATTGATAGTCTTAATGTGATACTCAAAATGTTACTGGACAGGGTGGTGGATACCAACAGAGTCAATGGGGCCCATGTCACTCCATGAATTCTGTAGTGCATTTAGGATGCAGAAATCCTACGAATCAACCCATGCTGGTGCTTGCTGATTGTTACTTTGTCCCCCAAAATGCCCAAACGCAAAACAATCCCTAATTAATTTTGTAATGGTGCATGTAACTGTAATAATGTCTTACATCGGTAAATCTATTGTATGCATTATACGAATTATTTCCAACATAATTTACGTAAAACACACTATCTGCACACATTCTTCAATCTCAACACATGGGATTTCAGCAGAATCAGTGAGTGCAAACAAACATTTACTAACAGTTAATTTCCTCTATTTTTCCAAATGGCGAGTTAATGCAAAAGCACCTGTTATAGAACAAGGGAAAAAGAAACTGGTTCAACTAGCATGAGACATTCGAACAATGCCAACTACCAAAGTAGACGAGTGTTAGAATACTGACAGAAATTCTGCTGATACCTTGATATTACTTTGTAGTAGCAATTCCATGCTGCAAAGCTATAAGGATGCTGACTGACAATATAACGAGCACAATCGAACCCACGGGTGGGATCAGCAATGTTATATCCTACTTCTGCAAGACAGAAAAAGAACGATTTAGCACGCATCTTTATCTTTCACTTCACGACATTACTCAGCCAAGTATATCTGAACCTGTCAATATGTCTCAATGTAGTTTATACAGAACAGAAGCAAAGGGAGAGAGTGCTAACACTACAAGCTGAAACTTACGAGCTCCTAGAGCTTGCAGCTCCCCTTTCTTCTCAGCAGACAACGTGCCGGATCCCAATTTAAGACAGAGATTAATGATCTCCAGTGCATCCCAATACCGTTGCAAGGATATTAACACCTTGCACAGCTACAAAAAGAAATCTAAAGTTAAAATTTCCAGTCCGACATAATTACAAGTACTTACAGAAGGGCCAAGAATCAGAAGGAAATTGGAAATCAGTTTAGCATTAAAATTTCCCTTACGAAAAATATGTAGTCATATCTAACTAAAACATGTAGAAAGGACATCTAAGAACTCTGATTAGTTTAAATAACCGTATCTAGTACTGATAAAAAATTGTAAGCATGTGTATTTACGAAAAGAATAAACATAATAAGTGCATTAATGCCTGAAAACAGAACAAGGGCAGTAATCACATGAGACAAACATGCTCATTAAAGAAAAGAAAGAAAAAGAAAAAGAAAAAGAAAAAGAAAGGAAAGGAAGTAGTAAAAAATGAAAGACAGATGGATGGAAAGCAAGAAATACTAACATCTATGATGAGACACAGGTGCTCCTCGTCTTTTAGAAGATCTGGTAGTGGAGGCTCTCGGTATGCATGCCCCTCAAGAAATAAGATAACATTCAAGAAAGAAGGAAGTAATAGGTCAAAATCAAGGGTTTAAACAGATTACAACATGTTACTTTACAGAAGAAACGGGCTATAAGCTTCTCACAGGAGACTCGCTGTCCGAATCATCACTTTTCCAGTCAGCTCCAGCAGCCAAAGCTGCAGCTTTTTTTGCTTCCTTTAACATTTCTTTCTTCTGAAGTAATTTTCTGGCTCTTGCAGCTTTTGACCTATCAAAAAGCCACAAAAATAGTTATTTGCACAGACATTACCTGCCAGTAATAGGTGTTGCAGATCATTATAAACATTACAGACATGATCAACAAGATTGCACTGGCAAACTCATGTGTAGATTTACTCGAAGGTAAGTGAGGTATGTTTATGAAAAGAATAAGCTTGGAAAAGACTAAGGAAAGATTCCCAAAAGGGAAACAAGAAAATGAAAATGGCCAATTTAACAAATTGCAAATTCCACAACTCGACTCCTGAAACAGCTTGGTTGGATACTTTTGCCCGTAGAATCTTCAGTTAAGGAGTGGAAAGAAAAAGCAGAACATGGTAAAACTAAAACTCACAGATCAGATGCCAAAGCTAAAGGCCTAAAGCCATGAAAGACAGTATCAGTTTGGTGATCATCCACAACCTTGATTCTTTGAAATAGAACACTTTTAGACAGCCTTTTCCGCACTTTAACCTAAAAAGTAGATCAACCAATTAAAAGGAATAAAGTTAGATACAAGGTAATCTCTGGGAGTTCAAATGATGCTATCACCTGGACATTTTAAAGATGATTAAATAACCTAAATTAAAAGTAAATGCACATATCTACCAATAAAAATAAAGGTAAATGCACATATTTTTCCAGTAGGGTTATGACTTGTGCTTGAGTCCATTTGGGTAATAATTATGGACATCTCTAAAAAGCAATTTGCTTATGCAACTAGGCTACCCATATCCAAGATGAATTTGACCTTGCATGCACCTATTTACTTACTTCAAGAAAAAATCCTTGATACACTACTGATGGTTTGGTAGACAGAAAAAATGAATAAACTGGTCTTTGTATGCCCTATAACAGACAGTTTACGAGTGTTAGTATACCTCCCCTCGATAAATATTGCCTCTTCCATGATGCTAAGTTGTTTCTCAAATTTCGGAATAACCAAATCACAAGCCCACTAGTTCTTATATTTTACACCAAATGGTAAACCAAGTTATGTCACTGAAACTGATGCAGTACTGCATTTAAGTATCCATGCCAAGTTAAATAGTTGAGGATTTTCAGTAAGGCACTATCAGGCAGATGGTAATGGAGGTTTGGGAGAGAGGAACATGATTTTTGGAGAGAGATGAAAACAGAAAAATACAGGGTCTTGGAAGGGGCTTGAAGGATTAAAAGAGTAACTATGCCTAGTTGTGGGGTGTGAAGGAACACGCTTTTGGGGACACAGGTGATGTGGGGACAACATTTTGAGATTACATTTCCTAACATTTACGGAATTTCATTTTCGTGCTGATGGAGCGAAAGAAATGCAAGGTGTTTTTATGAGCAAAATTCTTTACAAGAAGTTAGCTGAACTGTATTTTGTGCTTTCATTTTTGGTGTAAAGAATTCTGTGCAGATAAGACTGAAACTTTACTACAGTTTTAAGAGTCCTTGTAAGAAGAATCTAGGACACAGTGTTGTCAAAGGCGCGCTTAAGCCCTGAAGCGAGGCTCAAAATACGTTGAGCGCTTCGCCTCACTTTGTGGGCGCTTTAGTGTCGCATCAAAGCTCTAAGGCATACTTTTCCTTGCCAATGAGTGTAATCATGAAAAGGCGACCTTAACCAATTGATATTTCACTTTATCGTGCTTTTTTCCCATTTCTTTGTCTATATATTTGTTATTCATGCTTATAATGATTAGTCTTGGACTACATGCATATTTTTATTTTTTTTCTCCCGTTGCGCCTTTTTTCATTAAAGCTCACACTTTATTTCTGCTTTGCGCTTAAAGCCCCAACGTACCTTAGAGTTTTTTTGCGCTTTTCGCCTTTGATAACACTGCTAGGACATGATGTACTTTTGGTCTTTTGTAAATATGGTTACCAGCACAATCTTTGTGCTGATGAATATACTGTTACCTTTCTCAAAAAAAAAAAAAAAAAAATTTATGGAATTTCATGTCAAAAGGAGATGATAGTCTAATGAATCCAGAGGATACAAGATGGAGTAATTTTTCTGGATTTAAGGTTTAGGAGGAACTTTCAAGACTGCGAAGTAGCAGAATTCCAAAATCTAGTAGATTTACTTCACCAACAAGGAACATCACATGATAATTATGATGTACGGAGGTGGGGGGCGAGCAACAATGGAGTATTTTCGGCAAGTCATATCATGAGAAGCTCCTGCTTAGTGACTACCACATAGATCGATTTGGATTCCAAGGATACTGAGAAATATGTGTTTCTTCACTTGGCTAGCAACAACAACAACAACAACAACAACAACCCAGTAAAATCCCACAAGTGGGGTCTGGGGAGGGTAGTGTGTACGCAGACCTTACCCCTACCCCAAGGGGGCAGAGAGGCTGTTTCCGAAAGACCCTCGGCTCAGTATAATAAAAAGACAAAAAAGACAAAAGAAGAGAGTATTAGATTCACCGCGGAAATCATACGGTAAAAGGAACATAGAAAGCAGGAAATGAAAAATAATAATAATAATAATTCAAAGCAGAAACGATGGTTTGTAAATCGATCCTACATCGAAAATAGAAAATAGTAAAACTCGACATTGCCCCTAGCTATCTTAGACAAAAACCCACCGAACTAGTCCACTACCTCCTAGCCTACAACCGAAATACGCGACTTCCATAACTTCCTATCAAGTGCCATGTCCTCGGAAATCTGAAGCCTCGCCATATCCTGCCTGATCACCTCTCCCCAATACTTCTTGGGCCGCCCTCTGCCTCTTCTCGTGCCTTCCACGACCAACCGCTCACACCTCCTTACTGGAGCATCTAGGCTGTTCCTCTGTACATGACCGAACCATCTGAGCCTCGCTTCCCGCATCTTGTCATCAATAGGGGCCACGTGCGCCTTCTCTCGAATGCTATCATTCCTAATCTTATCCTTTCTAGTGTGCCCACACATCCACCTCAACATCCTCATTTCAGCTACTTTTATCTTTTGGATATGTGAGTTCTTAACAGGCCAACACTCAGCCCCATACATCATGGCCGGCTAGCAACAAGAGGGGTGATATTAACGGCCGAGAATCTGAGTAAGAGGAAGGTTACGCACATTAGTAGGAGTTTTTGTGTAATGGCTTGGGATATCTTAAGTTATGCCAGGCATGGTGAAAGAGCTAATGTTCAGTTGGAATTGCGATAGGTGGAAGAGAAGATGCAGCGCATGGAATGTTGCTCTACTAGCTCTTATGTGGGTCGTTTGGAGAGAAAGAAATAGGAGAGCTTTCGAAAGTGTGGAGTTGAACTTTGTACAATAGAGGAATAGCCGTTTATCCCTTTATTCTTTTTGGTGCACTCGTGAAGTTCCTTTATATATAAAAGATGGGGTGTCATTCGTAAAGTACCATATCTTTTTCTAAGATTTCTACTCTTTTGGTATACTTGTTGTGTAATAGGTGTTTTCGTGCCCATATATTCAATAAAATTATTACTTCATCAAAAAAATATCCCTGCGAATCAGTAAAGGTCATTTTTTTTAATCAAGTAAAATAGGATTTCATTAATCAAGCTCCAGGGATGCAACTGATTACGAAAACATATCGAACCTCCTTTCAGAACATCACCGTCCTAACAACTTAAGGAGTTTACAAAATCAAAAGGATCTGAAGAACTGTTTACATATAAGTAAAAGATCATTTATTCATAAAACATCAGTACCGGCTTTGTACTGAGAAAGTACAAATTAGAACAGTAAGGATTCATGAAATCCAGCAGTACATCAAATATCATTTACAAAAGAAGCCTTAAACCAATTTTTCAGATTCAGGATACATTTATATTTTATTGAAGCAAGATAATATCATTGCAGTGTTGTGAAGAGCGTGAAGCGAGGAAAAGCGACAACCCCAGAAAAGTATTTTATGTAATAAGCAGATGTTTGTGAGTTACATAAAGAAGCTTTCACATCATCCTCTCTTTCTCCCTCTCTCATTGATAGAAATATTAAATTTTATATGAAACCATCCCTAAAACTAGCACATTCTTGGGTCAAATGGAAAGTGTAAGCTTACCTTTTGTTGGACAGACTCAAGAAACAATGTCTCACGAATCAAAGGAAAAATAACATCCACACAAGCCTCTAGTGACCCTTTAGCTCTATAAATTTGACAAAGCTTCAGCTTTATCTTGCTATTAAGCCACCATGATTTTGGTTCATCAGAACTTGAGTCAACTGAAGATTCTGGAAATGAACCACAAAGATCTTAAAAGAAGATTACAACCATCCAATTAATAGAATGCTAAGTATATGATTTATACCTGATGCTTTTGGAGGGGAAAGCACAAAAACTGCTTCATCATCTTTGCCTTCTTCAAGGAGGATCGAGGACAAAGTTAATCGAGCATCAACACTATCCTCAAGTTCATTTACAGCTGAAAAGAAAAAACAATCAGCTAAAGACACTTCATAGATTTGAAGCATCAACAGACTAATAGCCTGTTTGGCCAAGCTTCTTGGAAGGCCAGAAGTGCTTTTTTCTCCAAAAGCACTTTTTTTTCTTNAAAAAAAAAAAAAAAAAAATTTATGGAATTTCATGTCAAAAGGAGATGATAGTCTAATGAATCCAGAGGATACAAGATGGAGTAATTTTTCTGGATTTAAGGTTTAGGAGGAACTTTCAAGACTGCGAAGTAGCAGAATTCCAAAATCTAGTAGATTTACTTCACCAACAAGGAACATCACATGATAATTATGATGTACGGAGGTGGGGGGCGAGCAACAATGGAGTATTTTCGGCAAGTCATATCATGAGAAGCTCCTGCTTAGTGACTACCACATAGATCGATTTGGATTCCAAGGATACTGAGAAATATGTGTTTCTTCACTTGGCTAGCAACAACAACAACAACAACAACAACAACCCAGTAAAATCCCACAAGTGGGGTCTGGGGAGGGTAGTGTGTACGCAGACCTTACCCCTACCCCAAGGGGGCAGAGAGGCTGTTTCCGAAAGACCCTCGGCTCA